>OX371223.1:191260494-191551020 GCA_947310385.1 Nephrotoma appendiculata
AATGTCATTACAATTTCTGTTTTTTTATTAAATTACGTTAGGATGTCACGTCAGTTAATCAAAAACCATAATACTACATGAAATCTTACGTCTAGTGAAGACTAGAGATGAATTTTCCAATGCTAATTACTTTCTAGCCGTGCCACCGGAAACAAATTAAGCTGGTTTTTTATTATTCAAGAAAATTTCATATTATAAGTTTTCTACACACCAACGTTGCGTAAAATAATTAACAGCCACCGATCATGAAAATCATCGTATATCGCAAGAATTCTAAATCTTTAGAAGAAACTGCGAAAGCTTTTCGTTGTGTCAATATGTCTGATGCAGTCAATTTCCTGTGAACTTAAAATTAGCATAGAGACGCGTGAGCAGAGAGAGATAATGCGACAACAACTTCACTTTTCACGTAAAGCAAACATTGCTTGTGTAGTATGATGTCAGTATGACCCATCCAGAAACAGACTGCCTTTTTCAGAAGCCCTGAGGCCTAGCTAGTAGGATTTAATGCACCGATCATACATTAAGCCGAAAATAGCATGATTATATAAGTAACCTCATTAATGAATCTGCCATGGGATGTAGTTATTCCAAATGCCAGAATTAAAAAAATGGTTTGCTTCAATTTTGGAGTGGTTAAGATTATCACTCTCAAATATTTTTTAATTAAATAAAAACACGTGGAATAAAATTTTAAATCGGATCATTTCCACATTATTTCAAATATTTTTTTCTCGATATTTTATTGTCTTAAAAATAAAATAAAACATCCCTTGCCCCACTCCATTTTCATATGTTATAATAAAATCTACGATGCCAACAATAAACTCTTCATCATCAGGTTTGTTGTGATTTGCATAATCTGGCTGCTTATAATATAATTTAATAATGAAAACATTTAAAATTCGATCAGGGGGGTCTCTCTTGGTAGGAAATAAGTATGTATCGGTTACACACTGATGTATCGGTTACAACTGTATTTTCAGATACGCTTGTTTTCACGGCTAGCTTGCTAATTAAATGCTTTTGAGTTGCAACCTGAGGCTTATTTAAAAAACGCTGATTGTTTTGTGGGAGCGGAATATATATTATACTATTACCAGATAGTGCTCGCAATCGATGTCAGTTCCACGTTTTGTTTGCATTTCTTTAATGCTTGAGAAATACCTCTTGGAAAACTGAACTTCATCATTTGGTTAAACTGACATAATAAAAATTGGTGTAGCTTCTACTGGATTGACCATATTCCGTTACTTCTATGTAGTTATTTAATCCTTTAGAATTTAATTTCCATGATTGTTTTGTTCACTAATTACTTTTCTATGAACATTTATCATGAATAATTTATAAAATAAATTAGATATGATAAAATATATTACTATGGAACGACCAACTTATTCGACCACTGTGCAAATATCAGGTTTTGATCCAAAACTAAATTACAAATCCTAAACCCCTCAACTATGATCAGATAAGATTAAGTAGTGTTTCTTCCGTACCTACTTATCTACCATATTTCAGAAATTGGTACGAACACCCACAAAATTATTTTTTGGAATTCGAATTTTACATAACCTAGTACGATTTTGAATATTCGGACAGTAAAATTGTTTTTGGGGTAGATACTCGATCGGCTAGCAAGCAAGCAATTTGCTTGCCGAAATACTGGCTACTCATTCAATTTTACTAAGGAAATTTCAATTTCAAAATATCGTCGTCCTAACTGTGAATTAACGTAAGTGCAAACTAATTATTTTAGATAGTAGAAAAATAAAACGTTATAGCATTTAAATTTATACTAAAACCTGTGTAACTTTTCATTTCTAACTTCAAAGAAACTTACCATGATCAAAAAAATCATTCGATGAAACAATATGCCGATACATTTTCTCACGACGAGCATTCGAATATGAAAATCGCATTTTTCGAAAATTGTCAGATACGTTAATTCACAGTTAGGTCGACGATATATTTTTCATAAATTTTTTATTTATTTTTGCGTAAAATTAATTGAGTAGCCAGGATTTCGGCTAGCAAATTGCTTGCTTGCTAGCCGATAGAGTATCTACCCCTTTATTATGCTTTATGGTAGTTTTTGTGAAAAATAACTGCATCGTAATAATAAAAAATCGTTCCATATTGCTTTCTTTACCAGTCATTCGTCTGATATTGGTGAACAATTAGAATAAAATACTAACCAAATGTTAATTTTACGATTTAATAATTAAAACAAAATTACTAAAATATATAATTGATAGAAGAATTGTTATATTCTCCTCGAAATATTTTTGGATCCAACTAGGTTATTATAGAGCTATAGTATTATATAACATGTCAGAGCTAATATGATGTGGAAACATGTGAAAGCTAATATGAGTTGGTTGAAGTTAGACAAATTCGAAACTTCCTGGAATCCAATGTTACAATTTGTCGTATTAGCGGGAAACGAATTTGAGCTATGGCATTATCAATGAGCCTCTGTGTCACAAAAATCAAGCCATATTTTATGTAGCATCATAGTGAAATAAATTAAAAGCTGGGCACATGTGAAAGTTAATATGAATTGGTTGAAGTTAAACAAATTTGAAAATTCCAATTTTGTCGTGTTGCAGGAATTTCGAATTTGTCTAACTACAACCAAATTATATTAGTTTTCACATGCGCTCACTTTTTAATTTATTTGACTATGATGCAACATAAAATACGGCTTGATTTTTGGCAAAGAGACTAACTGCTAATGCCGCAACTCAAATTCGTTGCCCCCTAATACGACAAATTATAAACATTGGTTTCAGCAATATACGAATTGGTCTTACTTCACCAAGTCCATATTACCATTAAACATGCGAATTATTTTACATCAAGCCTCATTGATAATCTAATTTTTTTTCGGCAAAATTTACAGCTAACTTCAATAACATAGAATTTTCGGCTAATATCATCAGAATTTTTTACTACCACTCCTGATACAAAATATGTCGATAATGCAGAATTTTTTCGGCTAAAATTTTCGGCTATCTTCAGTAGCATTAGTTTTTTGCCGTACACGCTATTTTTGCGCATTTTGTATGTAAAAGGAATACGCCAACAAATAAATAAGTTAGTTTGTAGTGAAATGAATGTCACATCTTTACATAATGCAGAAATTTATTTAATAAAGAACCCATATTTAAAAAATGGTTGTGTTTCAAAGTCAACCAAAAACGATTTACTGGTAAAAGGCCTTCATTATTACAATAACATGCATAACACAAGTATATAGTTTCTACCTTCCCACAATATAAAATCAATCATAATTCTATTTTTCCCTATAAGCGTAAACCCAGTTTTCAATAAGGTAACGCTACATACACATAAATTAAATTATAGTGGAAGAAATACATAAATAGTAAGCTGAAGATAAAATTGAGTAGCAACATAAAAAATGATTTTAGGTTCGAATGTATGTAGTAGATAAATTTATAAATTGAACAACTTCCGTCTAATAAATTTGAACGCGCAGGCATAATACAAGAAAATATAATTTATATTCAAGACACGTCAACTAGGTATGTATAGTACTGAGTACAGGCATCCACGTATACACTTACAAGAATATAATACACACAAATTTAACATACATATATTTAATAAACATATTCGAATATTATATTTATTTTGTATGGGGAGCACAAAGGTATAAAAGTGAAAATCAAAATTTCAAATCATTTTGTAGAATAAATTTATTCGCGTTTATTGTTGCAAACACGAAACATCGCATATACATAATATACAACATAATACACAACAAAAACCCCCAAAAAATATTTTTTATTAAAATAAATTAGAATTATTTTAACATTTTTTCGTTTGCATCAATCGCCAAAAGCTCAAAAAACCCAACAAGCACAAAACTAAATGTAAATAGAAAGACATAAATTCATAACACTAAATGATCATTCAATTAGGATGTAAATCATTTTTTTTGGTTCAAATCGATTCAAAATTCAAAAGAACCACTACGTTACAGTTTTATTTAGTAGTAGGCGAAGAGGTTGGTTTATACAGACGGTACGTACCAAATCAAACAATGTCGTAAACGACTATTATTTTAATTTTTAGGCTGGTAAACATAACTTGTCTGAAAAGGAAATAAAAGCCACTCATATTTTTAATATTCCTCAGTTTTAGGTAATCGATAAACATATTTAGTAAAAAAATTTTTTGGTAATCATTCTTGAAGTCGATAGAAAATATACGAGTATAAATCTGTGCGTGTCTGATTCAAATTAAATCCAATCAAAACAGTTTTAATGCTTATTTTCAAATTTGAACTAATTGTTAGAAATGCGATAAACATAATTATCATAATGCTCTAGATTATTGTTTCGAAATCTACCCAATGTTAAGGAAAGCATTATATTTTATTGTGATTAAATGTTACTAGAACTTTTGATAAAAGCTGTGCTGCTATAGGCATACAAATCCGATTTAAAAAATTCATGACTTTACTACTATACTGCACTAAATAACATGTGTCCAGAAACTGTTACCCACAATTTATATATCTCATTGTGCATATCCATACTACGGTAACTTGAATCCGGTGACTTCTTCATTTATTTCGTCTTTAAAACATAAATAAATTTTATAGATAAAAGGGAAAGAAACGAAGAAGTTACCGGATACAAGTTACTCTAGTGTGAATATGCACATTAACATTTTAATTTTGAAATACTACTTGACATCACAATGGAAGTTATTGCCTATGTACTAATTAACGATAATTCGTAAAGATATCTTATGGTAAAACCTGCATTTCATTGTTTTTTGATAACCCTCATAAATTATTAACGCAAATTAGTAGTCTGTCAGTTGTCCTATTTAGCAATTATTAAGCATCAATCTGCAAAATTTATTTTCAGCTATTTATAAGGCTATTTTTGTCATTAAAACTTCAACTACTATGAATGTTGCGGACTGTGACAAAATATTTAAAATTCCACAAATTTCTTGTAAATAGATCAGTTGTCGTAATTTGCATTTTTTTTTTATTCAACATTATTAAAAAAATTCTTTGAAAATTACGAAAATTGAAACTCGTGATTCTGGATATTTAACTTCAACTGTACATTTTAGAACTACATATTTATTTATGGAATATCCGTCTGTTTGTTTGTCTGTCTGTCATTTTTTTAAGTTTTTTTTTACTTTGTTCGTACTCGTACTACCATTATGAAAATTAGATAACAACACAATTGAAAGTAGAATTATAATTTTTTGCTAAATTGTATTTTGGCATGAACTTTCTTTCATTTTTAGATATAATCCTATGCTCAAGTCGCTGCAGCGCGCAAAGACTGCAACACATCATGAGTATGCTTAATATATACGTCTTTAGGAATTTTAATATACAAAATTACAACTTTCAAGGATATCCACTTTTGCAGAACGTATAGAACCCCAAAATCTAGTAATTTATTTATCACCATTGTGATTTAAAGAGAAGATACGATCGTGATTTAAAGAATTTGTAATGTACGACGGTTGCCTTTTATATTTCAGGATTGAACAACCCGAGTGAAGCAATCTGGCAACTGACAGCTCTATCGTAAAGTTTGACATTTTTGAGATTATACGTACTCAGAACGTTTTGACATTCGAGCGCTATTTGTGTTGTTTACAGTACTCATTAACTCAACTTCTCGGCGAAAAAATGGAATTAAATCGTGAACATTTTCGTACGATTATTTTTTACAACTTTCGACGTGGATTAAGGCAGCAAGAGTGCATGGATGAAATTAATTCAATTTTTGGCGATGAAGCTCCATCAAGGACCAGTGTTTATCGATGGTATGGTGAATTCAGTCGAGGTCGTAGTTCACTCCAAGACGAATTTCGTGAAGGTCGTCCAGAATCAGTTGTTGTTCGGGAAACCATTGATGCTGTGCGCGAACTGATATTGCAAGATCGTCATGTGACCTATCGTGAGATTGAGACAACCTTAGACATTAGTAAGACCAGCATACATTCAATATTGCATAAACATTTGAATGTCAAAAAAATTTGTTCGCGTTGGATCCCACACAGTTTGTCAATCGCTCAAAAAAAGGCTCGTGTCAATTGGTCGAAAGAAAAGCTCAAAAAATACGATCGCGGTGCTTCAAAACACGTCTATGACATAGTGACAGGTGATGAATCGTATATTTACGCGTATGAGCCCGAAAGTAAACAGCAGTCGACTGTATGGGTGTTTCAAGATGAGCCGAATCCAACAAAAGTTGTTCGCGCACGAAGCACTTGCAAGCAAATGATCGCCTGTTTTTTCGGAAAAAATGGACATGTTGCAACCGTACCACTAGAACAACGCAGAACAGTCAATTCTGAGTGGTACACAACCATTTGTTTGCCAGTTGTCTTCCAAGAAATCAGGAAAACCAACTGCCGAAGACGGATCACTCTTCACCACGACAATGCGAGCTCTCATACATCGGCTCAAACAACTGCATTTTTGAGCACTCAAAACATCGATTTGATGAGTCATCCGTCGTATAGTCCTGACTTGTCACCAAATGACTTCTTTTTATTCCCGTACGTAAAAAACAAACTGAGAGGTCAACGTTTTTCGACACCTGAAGAAGCGGTTACTGCGTTCAGAATGCATGTTTTGGAGATACCTCAATCAGAGTGGAAAAAGTGCTTCGACAATTGGTTCAAACGCATGCAAAAGTGTATAGATATCTTCATGGGGAATATTTTGAAAAACAATAAAGCGATTTTCGATAATTAATATTTGTTTTTGTTCTCTAATCCCGAAATATAAAACGCAGCCCTCGTACATACGAATAACAACGTAAAATAATTAAGTTTTGCGGGTTCAGACTGAAAACTGTACCAAGTGCTAAAAAAAGAATGCGAGAATATCAAACCGACTACGTACTTGTATTTCAACAATATTCTTAAGATTGTTTTGGTTTATTTCTTAATTTTGTTGTTGGTTTTGAAACCTAGAAGCTTTTAGATGTTATCGTCTGCTCGTTGAAATCTATATTGTATACGGCACGTAATACGTATACGTTTTTACAATTGTTCATAACACATCTATTGTCTGTAACCCAACAAAATTTATTTCTCTGTATAAATGGTTATTCGATACGATCTAAAATAATATCCAGCAGAGCTTTAATCAAATTTTGTCACAAAAAATCGTTTCAATTTTATTTCACATTAATCGAATATACTTTTTGTTTGGAAATCAATTTAATTTCAAATTTTTCAATTTTTTACTTAAACAACAACAATGATGATGAGTAAAATACTCGTATTTCATATAAATTTAAAAAAATTATCCAAAACCGTGAAATGGAAAAATTTACAATACTAATTATAACAACCAAAATCCTCGTAATTTATTCCGTAATTGAAATTCTTTTGATTATTCAAAGTTATTAGAACGTAACGGGCGCGCTCTGTTTGAGAATTGTTTTAATTACAAATTTGTATTAAAACGGTGCCTACATGCAAAATGATAAAAATTGACAATTTATGCTTAAATGAATTATATTGCAAATAATCAAAAGTATACCAATAGTATTTATACTAAGACCCTTCTGCCTGCGCACCCCAACGCAGATTTAAATAATTGTTTGCTAACGAAAGTTTCAAAATAAGAAAATACGATAAGATTTCGATGTTTACTTTAAATTTTCTTTTCATTGTTGAAAACTTCATGTGCTCAAGTATCTCAGTTAAGAATACTTATGAAAGGAAACGAAACACGGTCCATAACAAACGAGCACCAGACCTGATTATAAAGTGTTTCATTCATCCACACATTATAAATTAACGCATGATCTATCCTAGACGCTTCTTATTTCCTTACTAAACCTTTAGTTCTATTAAAAGAAAGAAAGAAATGTTGCTGTCAGTAACCCTATTTAAGTTAACACTTAGGGTTGGCGCTTTACTAAACCCCAAATCCAAACTATCGCCTCTGTAGGTCAGATCAAGTAACGCAAACCAATTCAAACCAAATAATGCGGTTGTTCTTCATGTTCCATTTGTATCTAAACCACATCCTTCATGACAATTCACTTCGTCATTGCCTGCACGTCATGCTTCTCTTCTACCTTCGCCACCACGAGCTCACACATTTCTTCATCCATACTGTCATTCTTGTAAACAGCCGCCCTTGTAAACAATCGCCATTTTCACCCTCATTTTATAAGCAATCTTTTCCAAGTTTGCCATTCCTCTCGATTTTCAACTATCCCTCTCGTTCAACTTAGTTTCACTGTCGCTGCTCTATATTCCTTGTCGATTGTGCATACTTTCCATACTGTTCGCCCTCCTTATGGCTCGTGTTCGCTCTTACTTTCCGCTCTAACTCCATTTTCTACAATCACTTTGGACGATGTGTTCTACGCATCTCCTTTTTATCCATGGCCCGTTGAAAACACATACGGCCCACGTTGAACACCCAATCCCCGCTTCCGATGACCCTCGCTATTCTGAATCTTTTATAAAATTCTTTAGTACTTCTACTAAACCCCAGATGTCACCAATCTCACATAAAAGATATTAGTTACAATCGAAACTTCAATTCGACAATTTTTGTAAAATTAAAGTCTGGTCAACCTAATAGGCGAAATCGAAAAAATATCAAAGTATTTAGGGCCATGATATCGACTGGGAACTAAACTTATCCGTATTTTGCGTTGGGGTTATAAAATACGAGTAGATGTACGAACATCGAAACAATTTTTATTTGTTTCGAGTTCTCGTTTAACTTGACTACAAGGATTTAAGCCCATTTCTTTGTAAAACGAGAGGTGGCCTTATTCTACAACAATATAAACGTAAGTTTTTATTCATTCCGAAAAATTTCCAATAAATTAAACTCATATACGACAAATTTATTGAAAAATTAAAACACGTACGAGTAATTTTAAAGCCATTTATTTTGAAATAAAGAACAAATTTTTAAAAAGAATTATTATGAAGCCGATGTTATAAATTCCCGTTCATGTATACATTTTAAAATTGAATGTCCTATTAATTTATTTTTTAAATCAAGAGCCATGAATAATAATTTTTTTATAAAACCTTAAAAACACATTTTTAAACAACTTCATCAAAGCAGCGCTCTTCTAATTTTAATGTTGTTCAAATAATTGAAATTTACGAGATTTTAGACCAGAGGAAAATTAATAGCCACGAAGAGCAATTTTTTATCAAATTTAATACCAATTGGTTTATAGCATTTAGCAGGTAGAATGGTGAAAAACATAACTTTTTAAAAGAACAAAGTCTATATACATTTATACACACATTTTCGCAAACTCCAGCAATTATAAATTAATATTTATCTAACCTCGTAAAATAAATATTAAGCATATTCAAATATTAACATCGTAACGCTATGTATGTATGCTTGTACATTCATAAACATATTTGATACGCTTTTATGGAAAAACTGTCTAAAAAGTATGGTTGTTCGTCCAAACATCATGTACATGTACAAGTTTATTCGTCCCAGCACGATGAACTAAGTATATTTCTATAAAGGAAATATTAAATAATGAACCATTTAATGGTATGAATGTGGCATACAAAATATTTAAGATCTCTCAATATTCAGTTCAATCTTCATCATTACTTTTTGAATGTAGTTTTTGAATCAAAAAGAAATGTCCCCTGGAAACTTTTTTGGTACCGGTATATACGAGCGGCGTGAAAGTTATTCTATGACAAACGAAGAAAGAACAGCAAGACTGGCTAATATAAATTAAACAAACTTTTATATAACTAAGGCAAGTAAGAACAAAAAAGCACAAAGCAATTTTCTTGGAATATTTTCAAGTTTTTTACTGTAAAATTTGTGTTTTCGTTTTCTGAAAATTCAGGTTTGAGTAACGTAACTGTATATTAGTTTTATTCCAGTGTTATTTTATAATTGTATTTAAGTAGAAGAGTGTGAATAGAAAGAACATGTCCAAAAAAATATCTGTATTTAATTTAATATTTCTTATTAAAAAAGAAACATTTCTGTTCTGTGTTATGTATTTTAATTTAATTAGATTAAAAGGATTAAACAGGTTTACACAGGTAAATACAAGTTTTCTCGTTTTGTTATTATTCGTATTATTTGAGGATTAAAATAGTTTTGTGTCAGTCTTTTGTTTGTTTGACCTGGGTGAATAAATTTTTAGACAAAATATGTGTCAGTATTTGCTGGGAATTGTTATGCGCACATGCTGTGAATAAACATATTTAGTGCAAATTTAGGGGGACTTTATTATGTATGGATCGTAATAGGTAGAATTCGTATATGTAAAACTCATGAAAAATTTTACTGTGGACTTTTAAGCTTCAATTTTTAAAATATAAACTCGCCCTAAACCGTAATAATTCAGATTAGTACCAAAATGGTATTCACAAAATTTAAGTAGACTATATAAATGCAAAATTTGTCCTTTACTGAAAGAAATTTGCTGTCGCAGTTACATCTCAACGACAGTGTGTCTTAGTGTTCTTATAATTAAATGCAATTTTTTCATTAAATTAAAAAATCAAATTTTCAAATAATATGGTTTTTTTAAACAACAAAAACCATATTTGAAACAATAAAATTTCTTTATTGTGATATTAATTTTTTTATGTTGACTCATTATAAACTCTTTCACGACGGATACGAATAAGGTCGAATCTGTCGTATAATTAAAACAAAATTAATATCACACTACAGAAATTTTAATGTTTCAAATAAAGTTTTAATTGTTCTAATATCAAGAAAAAAATATTCTTTGAAAATTTAATTTTGTAATTTAATCAAATAATTGCAATCGATTAATTATATTAATTATGATGAATTACCGCTATTATAGTTCTTACTACCTCTATGTTTCAACTTTTTTTACCTTTGTAAAACTCTTGCTCTATGTGAAATCCTGCAATATTCATCTTATTATATTTTATAATTTTCGATTTTTTCAAAGTTTGTTTAGAATTTCATTAAATTTGTCATATACGTATTGACTGTTGTTCACAGACATGAAGCGTGCAGTTTTTCAAAAAGGCTTGTTTTTTAATAGACCAGTTTGAATTTCGCGGATACTAATACAATTAGCACTGTTGGTCAGCTTACGAGCCAAATAACCAACAATATAAAGGCCGATCACCATTCCTGAAAATTATTATAAATGTAGGTAACCAAAATATTTTTATAAATATTATTATTACGTGTGCAAGTAGAAGCTTTTTTTGATAACATTAATTATCGAAATATTCGCCATTACTATCTATGATGTTTTGCCATTTAGAAGCTTGGTGGTTTCAAAGCAAAATAGTCATCGAACCACTGTCGCACATCTTCAACTTTTTTCAACCGCTGGTCTTTCAAATACGATTACATCGATCTGAATAAGTGGTAAACAGAAGGACCCAAGTCTGAAGTATACACCTCATGCTGTAAAATTTTCCAGCCTAATTCGATCAATTGGGCTTGGTAACGTTCAGCTGTAATAGTTTGACCATGTTCCAAAAGCTCGTGAATCCTTTCCAATCCCACTAGACCACTAGACACACAGTAACAATTTCTTCAATATTCATTTTTGCAACTGGTGTTGATGGTTGGCCTAGATCAACCCTTGGTTTTGTGTGTTTAGGATTATCGCACAAAATTCATTTTTCATCACTCGTAATGATTTTGGGCAAACAATTATTTCGTTTGTACCGTGAAATCAAATTCATGCATATGTTACCTATTCGGTTCTTGGTTTCTTCGGTCAGTTTATGAGGACCCTATTTTCCTTCTTTCTGTATTTTTCCTATTGCATGCAATTGTAGTGGTATTGCTTATTGAGTAACTTGTAACAGATTTCGATGTTTTATTATGCCTAACTACCCTGTGCATTAAAATAAACATAGAAAAAACTGGGTTGATTGTAATCAGCTCATTTATGAGGAAAAGAAGATGGAGTATAAAAGCCGGAGCGATATTATGCATAGAGATCAGTGAGTTGCGAAAATTGAGAAAAAATTAAAAAAATTGTGAAACCCGCAACCTATGTAACAAAAAAATTATAATCCAATTATGTATTTATATAGTGCTAGAATCATGTAATTATAACATTGTTAATTAAAAATTGTAATGATAATAGTGAATCGATATTGAGAACTTAGAATACATGCACAATTATTTGATCAGTTATTATACAAAAATACAAAATACAATAATAGTATATTATGTAACTGGTGCTATTAATGGGTAATAATTAGAGAGGTTCTTTTATTTACCAACCTGAGACATTATTACCCATTAGTAACACAAGTCGGATCCTTTATGTTATATCATTCTCAACATAATGACACTTTATCAACAAATAAAAAATTTTAACTCTAAAATTTTCTCTAATTTTCTTTTTCTCTCTCTTGTTCATTGTTGCGGGATGCAATTTAATTATTGCAGCATGAACTTCAATTTCAATAATAAATCGATCAATTGTTTGATTTATATAAAATTTACAATTCACAATAGCCTCGACTATTTAACTTTGTATTCACAATTGCGTCGAATTAAATTCTTTTTCGTTGTTTTACGATCATCCTTTTTTCGTACTCTATTTTGATTTGTAGATTGTTTGCTTAAATTACCAACCCATTCATAGATAGTTAATTTATCATAGTAATCCTTATCAGCCATGCCACACATGGTCTCATAAGACCGGCTTCACCTTCCTTGCTTTCCGCTTTTACCAATACAAAATCCGTTTTAAATAGCCAAAGTAAAATATTTAGTTGATCTGAGTGAACCATCCAGTCACAATCATTACGAAGTCACCAAAATTCCCAAAATTTAATCACAGACAACTACCATAAAAAACAATTCCAGAAATTGCTTGTTGTCGACCGGATAATGAAAATAACGTTTTTCATTCGTAAATAAACTTACGTCGAAAACCAATTAAAATTGACGACGTTACATATTATTAATGAAGGGTATACAGCGAGAGATGCATTTTTCGCAACAAACAAACCAGACAATTTCTTGGAAGGATGTAGATTTTCTTTTTGATTGACATGTGACTAAGAATTGGTTGTTGTAATATATTAATGCTTTGGGCATATCGTGAAGCAATATTATATGTTAATATGGTGTATAGGAAGAACATACATATGTTACAATTTTATATAAATACAGTGATGAAGAATTTCGTAAAACTTTCCTAAATTTAAAATTGTTTGATAATATTAGTGAATCTTCCAATTAATGCTTATAACCAACAAAATAATTGAATATAACGATTGAAAAATTACTAGTAATAATTATTAACAAGCGAGAGCTTTAATAAAGAAAAATCATCGTTAATAAATCGCAAATAACCAAATAATAAGCAAAATAATAAAAAAATAACGATATCAATTTTCTTGTAAAATTATTATTCAAACTAAAACGTCACCGCAGAAGTGGAATGTACTCGAAGTACATTTGAATCGTTTTGCAATCATAATTTTGCTTTCCTAAACTACCTTAGAGTTCAAAGGCATCAATAAGTGAATATTTGTAGATAGATATTGGCCAGTTTAAGCTATGCAAAAAGTGATGAAAATCAATCCGATCAACTCGAGTAGGTAATTTAAGGTTAAGTTATTGGAAGTGGAACTAACTCATTTTCATCAGGTTTTTATTTTCTAAGATCGAACTACTTATTCCGCATGACGAGAAACAAATAAACTAAGGTACCTTAGAATCTTACGAAATTAGAAAATCAATATTTCTTAACCAAAATATCCTTAACGAACAGAGAGAAATCCGGTTCTCACCAATCACAGATCCCGCCCTTTTCTATACTCACGTACGCAATAATATACCTTGAATTTTGTTACTCAACCTATGACTCATCGCACACCTGCGCGATCCGTAGATTAATTTTTATTGCTTATTTTTTATTTTTTTTGCCCTCCTTCTTTTATTTATATTTTGCTTTTATTGCTTATTTTTTATTTTTTGCCCTCCTTCTTTTATTTATATTTTGCTTTTTTCTACTATATAACAAAATTTTTTACTAACACAAATCACTAGATACTCCTGATGATGACCTAATAAGTCGAAATCGATCGAGTGATTTTTTAAACTTTTTGAAAATTATTCAAAATAACTGCGAAACAAAAAACAAGTGATTAATAAAAATGTCTTTATTAAGAATTTTCCTTTCGTTTTCATCTCATTGCGGATTTTGATTTTTTTGGTTGGTCAGAGGGTGCCGACAAGCGGAATCAGCCAGAGGATAATTTGGCGTTAAAGGTGAGTATAATTATCTAAGTAAGTATTAGGTAAAAGATTGATCTTACTAATAATTAACAAGAAATTGGTAACAGATTGTTCCTCCAACGGTCTTTTTAAGACAGGAACTGATACGGCCTAGGCTGTCCCTTTCCTCTCTGTTGGAGCCGATCTGTTACCCTCTAATTTTACTAACCAAATCAAAGTGGCCGGGTTGTTCATCTTAATGAAGGCCAGGTAGGAGGTGACTCACTAAGAGTTATAAAATATACACGCCCATAGTCGGCTCATCAGCGCGATGGGTTGACAATCTTGTTCTATTTCACCCCACTTCTGGGTCCGAGACCCCCCCTAATCCTATTGTTTAGTTTTATTCTTTCTCTTGCTTCCCTCCAAATGGATAAGCTGTTCGCGGTTAACCAGACTGCCATCTGGGCATCCTCATCCCCACGCCGTTCCCTCTACACCGACTGAGCTGCGGGAACAAATGCCACGAGGGATGCCATACAGATAGTGGTAATTCTATGAAATGGGTTTACCTCTACCGCATGTAGAAGCTAAACTGTTTCAAACCTTAGACCGAAGTCAATCAAATTTACACCAGAAGAATTAAAACTGCTTAATTTCCTAATTAAAGACGGTAAAATTAGTCCAACCCAAACAGTTATCTTGCATGTTAGATCCTTTGGAAATCACCAGAGAGTCTCCAAAACTATGTATATGCAACAATTAATTTGGAAATCGAATCTCTTGGTATTTTTTATCGTGATGAACATTGCGTCGAAAAATGTACGAAAAATGGTGTTCTCCAATTAAATTAAAAAACAAATGGTTGGTTGATGATTGGGATGGTCAAAGTTCATTCAAGGCGGATTCATTGTTGTAGCTCGTTGTGTTCATTCCGTTCGTTATGCTTTTTTGTAAGTCAATAGGATATGTCGCAAATGACGTTTTACTTCTTCGGTATTTTTTTCATCAAGTTGATCTATCTTCAACTATTTTACCGAAGGAACATGGCAAGAAAGAGACGACATGATATATAGTATAATAGTAGAAACAAACAGACACCTTTTCGATATTTTTATTTTGTAGTCAAGTACGTTGTTTATTTTGTGTTTTGATGTTTTGTTTTTTCATCAACAATGACCTCATTAAAATAATACTCCAGTAAAAATACCGAACACAACGAACGGAACGAACACAACGAACTACAACAATGAATCCGCCTTTAGTGATCAAAAACCAAACGTATTCACCAGTTTAGAATTAAGGCGTGATTACGTATTGACTGTCTAGGAACTCAACATGAAATAAGGTCGCAAATTAATGGCGTGACTGAGGTACAGCAAACACAAATTGACCTCTACCGAATGATTGTTGCATGTGCTTAACAATCACACCGGAAATGGTTTGTATATTTAGTGATATTCCAGAGTATGGAAATAATATGGAAAAAATTAACCATTGTGCTACCATATCACTGGTAGGTAAGTAATTAAAAGAATGTTATTCAGAAAAGACATTTGCAATTGGTGTTTTTTTACAGATTGAAAGGATGATGGTATCCCTCAAAATATTTGCCAAAATTGCATGGAAACTCTCGAAAATGCTTATCGGCCATTGCTGAGTACAATGAATTTGTAAAAAATAAAACAATTAAATAAAAAATATCCATTTTAACGAACATTTTATTGAAAATTATTAATTATAACAATTTTTTTTCAAAGTTGGCTACAACCTTCACCAGTATTTGGCCCATTTTAAACCAGGCCGACACACTTTCTGCTTCCATATCAATAGCTGGTTTCACATCTTCGACCAATAATGATTTCAATCGTTTTCCAGTTTCAGCAATTTTTATTTTTTCCAAAGCATGGAAATGTTCATCGTTATAAGTTAGTGAACGAGTAGCCCGATCGCGAAGTAAATGTTGTGAAGAATCACGCAATCGCTCAATTGCGCATTTTGCCATTCACGCGTTAGCATCTCATCAGCTCCTGAATTTTCAAAAAGTTGTCACACAGGATTCACAACCTTATAAAAATCCACTTTTATTTTTACCATCTTTTTTAAAGTAGTTTAGATTTATTGTAATATTCATCCTGTATTACTGACAAATATATCACACTATTTTACACATATATAAAAAAATATAAATGGCGGCTTACAATGAGCACAACATTTAATTCTGGTTGTAGTTTTTGATTCGCAAGCTTGAGGAAGTCATTGCACAAAATAAAAAATATTTCAATTCGATTGCGGCAAGAGTTGGCGGGGCATAAAGCATTTCAAGCAGTTTGATTGGTTTAAACTGCGGGAACGATGGCGACAAATCTTGTATTCGCAAGTATGCATTCAGCGTTAATGAGCACATACAAGAAATTAAAAAACCAACATCTACGACAATCTACGAAATCAAAATATGAATTCCACCAGAATCTACTTAAATATAAGTCCTGCTAACTCCTCTCATTGACAGATAGCTATTTTAAAAAAATCTAACAAGAGTGTGTTGGTTACACTAACAATGCAACGTAAATTCGAATTTTTTTTTAATTTTTTTTCTGCACTAACACATTTATACTTAGTTTAAAAAAAATACATCTTTACTTAGTTATTGTTTACTTAGTTATTGTTTATTTCATATGTGCGGAGTTAGAAGGACTTATATTTAAGTAGATTCTGATTCCACGTAAAAGAGGAGAAACATAACTTCTCCTCCTTTATGTAAAAAAACTACTCCTCCTTTATGTAAAATGCATGTTGGTTTTTTAATTTCTTGTACGTGTTCATTCTTCTGGAAGTTGTCAGTTATACACAAAAAAAAATAAAAGCAGTATGATGGACAGGTTAGAGCGGATAGAAATATATAAGCACTTAACGGTCGGTTCATAGGTCTTATCGATTATGTATATCGCTCATTTGCCGCAACAGTGACACAACTCAAAATTTACGCATTTCTAAGATTAGCGAAAGATACCTCAATTAGCGAAAGATATTAACATTTTAACATATTGCAAACTATCCTAAGAAAATTTGCAAAGTGTTAAGGAATTATACGAATGATAACACCCGTTTCAGGATATAATAATGGAAAAAAAATATTTTACTAATCAGAATGTATTTTTATATCCTTTTGAAAAACGCCGTTTTTACAAACAATTTTGAGTGATATTTTTAAATCGCTATAGTGAAAAATTAAAATTTTGTGTCAGTGTTGCAGCAAATGCGCGATATATAAAAGTAAATTTATGTTTAGTATTAATTGTAACCTCAAGAAGAGCAGATTATTTGCTCGAAACTAGTAGTTTTATGTAAAAAAAAAACATAAGTTTATTTTATAATAAACCTTCTTCAACCTTCCTAATACCTATAAGGATAATACAATATCTAGTTACGAATCCATACCCCCTCTACACACTCAGTCTTTGCGGTTGGCTCCTTATCATTAACAATATTAACCTAATCAAAATAACTCGACTCAGGTTCGTCTCAGCTCTTTACTACAGTTAACTAAATAAAACAAAATTGCATTTTCGCTAAAGGAACATCTACAACATATTGTCTTAATGTATCGAATGCTTACAAAATGGTATCGTTATTTCGCACCAACAAAATTTTGTGATATCATTTTTGGTGTTTTCGTAATGAATAAATTAATAAGTATATTAGTAATGTATAGGTTCAGAGTTTTCTTCTAAAATTTACTTTATACCCTTTCCTAAATTACTCATACTTTTATTTTCATTAACTAAATATAATAATATTTTGCTTAAACAATCAGTAAGGATATTTTTGTGATTTAACTTGAAAAACTAATTGTTTGAAAACAATTAATTAATTCAAGTCAAGAACTTAATTGGAGTTTTTTATTTGTACCCATGCTTCAGTGTATATTTTCTTTTGTTTTATAATCATTTTATTTTATAAATTTAATAGAAGATATTTTACTATCTTAAATAAACTAATCTGATTAAACGTTGAAAAAATAGAAGAACAAATTATAAAATAATAAATATTTACAAAATATTGTTGGCTTTTTTAATTTTAATGAACTTTTGGATAGATAAATACTTAATTGTTTAAACAGTTATCTCTTGAAAAATTGGCAATCATACATACTAACTTAACTCCGTATTAGGAAGTACGTACACTCATTGAAACACAGTCAAAACTTTTCATTCAGCACCATATTTTTTGCAATAAAATCTTATCAAAATTGCATCAACCCAATGAAATTTAAGTTAGAGCTAACCAATAAAGCCAATTTTGTAATTGGTTGATTTGAATATTTTTCGAAGTAACGACATCGTTTTTCCTTCATTTTGTCCTTATTGATGGTGCAACAAATGAAAACGACAAAATATTTAACAAAAAAGAAGTAAAAAAAATATCAAGTGGTAATGTAACAGAGTATGATATACATACCTAACATATTATGTATGGCAGAACCAATATATAAAATGTTGATTTTATATTATTTAATTTTTTCAAGAAAACTTGTTGAATGAAACTCAACCATTTCATAATATTCTACTTGTATTTGTAGTAAATATATTCGTGTATATGCAAAATAATACTGCTATATCTTCCCTTTGAGCTCGAGGAAACAGAAGGAACATGCTTTTTGCTGGTGTTGTTGTTATGATTTTAAATTGTACATATTTGCCTATCTAAGGATAAAAGGGATATAAATGTGCGTCTCTAACAAAAAATAATAATATTTACATTCCAGCTTAAGGACTGTATAAAAATTGGTTATTAGAATAAAATAAATGTATGCTTGTATCAAAAATATTAAATTTTAAATAAAAGACAGTCCTACTCGTATATAGGGTTTGCCAATAAAATAAATGAAAAATTACCTTCAGTTTTTTTACTTTTGTAAGGTTGTTTTTATCATCCATTTTAATCGTAAATAAAATCCTTTTTGATGGATTTAACCTACAAGAATATGCATGACGGTTAAATATAATCAATCATATTTATAATATTATTTTTGAATGCGAATGATTACTTTCTCGGGTGTACTTGGGCTTAGACCCTACTTAGTATTATAACTGCTGTCAATTGAGTTAATTTCTTAACATTTCCAAGCTACATATATTTAACAATGTAATACATAACAATTAGTTTTCTGCACGATATTTAACTTTCATATTAAATTTTAGGTAGTTCTGGGTGATAGCCAGATATTATTTGGGTTTTTAATTAACATTATATCGGGTGTGAGTTCCAAAACTGTTCCCAAATCTCATCTAATAATATAAATAAATATGCAGTTTAAAAATGTTTTAAGTTTCATATAAAGGCCCTGTGATGAGACAATCACATAAAAGACAATAGTTATGTGTGATTCAGACAAATTAAAAATGGTTACGAGACTAAGATTTCAGCCGAACAAAATTTTCCAGAAATGACGCGTTGAAATATAAATGAATTTATATTTTTAACCACAAATTCACTTTTAGAAATATAGCTCCGTGATATTTCTAAAAGTGAATTTGTGGTTAAAAATATAAATTCTGTTTTTATCACGAGAAATACCAAAAAAAATACTTGGTTGCATGTGCGGTAAAGAACTTCTACTTTAAGTTGGATCATTAATATATCTAGAGCCGAGTGGTGGATTTCTCTATTAAGAAAACAATTCACTTTTAAACCTTTACTGCTCTAATTTTTTCCTTCAGCAATTTATTTATTTATGTATTTGCGAAAGCATCGTCAATCATAAATGAGTTTGGAAAAACTAGAAAGACCAGAAAGAGAATTTTAAGAGTATCCTTTCTAAAATTTTTGCTTGCCATAACGATTTCATATTAAGTAAGATATTCCTAGAATTTGGTATTAGTTAGTAGTTTTGTATTATTTGACAAGTTCTGCTCAAAATACTGATCTGCTCAACTATAAACAATTATTTCATTTGAATAAATTATTGCAAATACAATTCCGTATAATTGATGTATCAACTCATACGGAACAACTCATTTCACAAGAGGATCTGCTAAAACAGGATATCACAAAATAGGATATCACAAAAATGTACATAGACTAAAGTACACCTACATGCATGCTTACACTAGAGTACATGGTGTGGAACAGGACATTTTAAAACAGTACACGATGAAACAGTACGTAGGCTGTGAGCCAATTGTAAGGTAAATCTATGGTAAATGCCGTTTTTAACAGTGTATGCGGTAACTTGAAATACTGTACCAAAAAGCAGCGTAAACCGAAGATGCAAACGGTAAAATAGTAGTGGCTTTTGTTTTTGCTAAACAAATCATGAAAATATGGCGGCCATGTTTCTAAACATAATTTTTTTTATATTCACTAGCATTTCTCATGAAATAAAAATGCGTTTGTATATTTATGAACACAGTTTTATTTGTTAAAATTATTATTTATTTTTTCAATAAGTTTATTGTGTATATTACGCAACAAATTTGAGCAAATATACAATTTAAATTTATTCGCATAAACAATACGAATAATTGGAACAACAACAATAAAATATATGACATTAGTTCGTGTACCTACATACCAATTTTTGTGTACCTTTAAGCCGCTTTATCTAATTTTATTTACTATAGAATTGATAGGATTTGAAAAGTAATTTGTACTAAAATTTCAATTTACTGTACTAATCGATTTACCTAAGAATTGGCCCACAGCCGTAGTAAACTAAAAAACAATATTATTGTATTGAACTATTATCTGTAATATTATTTACAAAAAAGTAAAAGCTTTTATAGAACCAATAATTTCGCTGGACCTAATTCGGCCAAACATCACTGTAATCGCCCAATATGTCTCATCATGAAAAAATCTTAATATTAAGGCCGATATGTTGTTGCAAATTTAATTTAGAATCTTTTAGTTCAGTCATTTCCTCATAAATGATATACTTTTCAAAAAAACGAATTAGCTCCTATGGAAAAACGAATTAGCTCCTATGGAAGCTGTCACTACCGGAAGGCCAACTTAGGCCAAAAATCACTGGCATATTCTATATTACGGAAAAAGCTTAAGTACAAAGAAGCTGTACACAGAAGCCGAATTTATGTTGAAATTTTATTTTGTAAAAAATCGTAAATTTAGCTTTTACTTTTGAAAGCTAATCTTAACCGATATTGTTACAAAATTAATTTTGAACCTGCATTATCGTTTTTATCATAAATGATATATGTACTTTTAAAAATATTTGCAAGAAACGATATACATATTTTTGATATACTGTCAAAAATATTTGCGAAGATGCCACTTCTTCTCTAGATCGATTTCAACCAAAAGCCTTTGGGATCTCCCAAATTATAGGAAAAACGTAAATTTGAACTTTCATTTCAATAAGTTAAGTGCGTCTGGACTCAATAGTGGCCATGTTTTTGTTCAAAAATTGTTTTCACTTAAACTCGTGATTTCTGCAAATTTACAATCATTTACTTCAGACTGATTTTCTCACAAATTATATGTTTTTCAAAATATTTGCTTACAATGAAAATATAAAATGGTCCTAAATGGTCCAAAAAAAGTTATCAGTTCCACTGGGATCATTCCAGTCAATCTCTTTAGGCAGTACGAAGTACATAGACATTTAGTTTGCATGCGCTACATACAGATATTTTTGACCTCAAGATTTTTGCAGATATACCAATTTAACATTCTATATATCGCCGAAACCCGAAAACGTTATTTGTTTTCCTAAATTTGACTGTGTGCCTGTATGCCCGTGTGAGGTTAGGTGCTGTGCAGACTGAATGTCGGTGTCCTTCTACAAACTAGACTGATTGAATGATCGGGATGAAATATTATACTTAAGCTTTTTCCATTATATGGAAGATTTTTTGGCTAAAATCGTTACACTGGAAGTGGCAGCTTTTGTAAAATTTTTTTCCTTTTTTGTAAATATTTTGAAAAATATATAATTTATGAAAAAATGATTGTGACCTAAATTTTTCTAAACTAAATTTGCAACAATATTATTCCACATAAGTTTTTCAAATTTTAAGCGGGAATGAAAATTTTGGATCAGTGTTTTTCAACATAAATTCGCAAAACAATTCGCATACAAAATAGTTCACGTCATTTATCAAATTTTTCCTTTCGATTATATTTGGCACTGGAGCCACGCCATTGGATATAATATTGAAGATGGTGGTAGGAATATTATTTTATGGATTTCTCTCAAAAATCATTTTCTTATTATTATTTTTCATTTTTCTTACCGAGTTGATTATTACACGAGTTCATTACAGGTTTATGAATATATAGAATAAGTTAATCAATACATGCAATATTTCTCAGTACTACCTTTGTAACAATTACCCGTATCCGTAAAAGTTCATCGACATGTTTTTAACCGTGCACGGACTACGGATTATATGATCTAGATTAGTCTGCTCAAGACTAGGAATTTGTTTATTTTGCGGAATAGTGCAACGATGGGCAATCGTATTTATTCTATACCCGTATTGTTGCGACACACTTGTAACTTTTTCACTTCTGTTTAACTGTATTGTCCGTATACGAACATACACAGTATTCTTTATTTACTGGAAGTTGCGCATATGTTTCGGAAATACATTTACGTAAAAAAAATGTTTAAAGGGCAAAATAGAAAACAAAAACCAGTGGGTGTGTTTGGTCGTTATTATATAATTAAAAAGAGAATTTCGATCACGATAAAACAAAACGAAAAGGTAACCTTTCGATTTTTGATGTGTGAAGTGTTGCGTAGGAAGATTATATGAATATAAAAAATAAAATAAAATTTATTACAATTTAATTACAGGTAATCAAATTGATATTCTATTAAATGATTTTTAATAATATAAATTTATTAATAATTTTCATACATAAATAATTAGAAATAAACAATATTAGTAATTTGCTTTTAACAGGAAAACTCTCGTTGATGTTAGTCGTAGATAAAACAATTCCAGTTTGATCGATTTCGCAACTCGGGGTAAGTGATTTGTTAAATTTGAAATTAATATTTTAGTTGTAAGGGTTTTATGGTTTTGTGATATCACAATAATTGGCAGTGTATTTGATATAAAAACCCGACAATTATTCTTACATAATTATTGCTTATTCTAGTCATTTTAAAACCAATCTAAAGCTTGGTGCGCCGTGGTATTTTAACTGTGAACTTTATATTTAAAATTAGTTTAAACTGTGATATATTAGAATATAAGGTCCCTCTTTTAGTGGCACTTATTTGATTTGGTACTCCTAGTTGGTACCCCTATTAATCGATTAATAATGCCTAATCATCCGTCTGAAATAACTCTACGTAAGTTTAAATTTCCGTATTGCGTGGAAATAGGTAAATGCTGTCATAGGTTAAATTGGGAACCTACCAAAAATGCGCATGCAACACGCCAAGCATTTCAAGAAGATTTTGTTTCTCATCAAAATTGTGAATTATATCGTCCCAGACTGACTGAGAACGCTGTTCCATCTCTGTTTCTAGATCCATCTGCGCAACTAGAAAATAAACCTTCTGTTTACTTTAACCCAGTTACGCCACTTCATTTTGAATAGGTTGAACAAAATGAACCAAAAAATTTACCGGATCATATTGGAAATTTTAAAATATTTTTAAATAAATTCGGGGAAAGATTAAACATTACAAATATTTCAAAATTCTGAAAAGGTGGTCTTTTACAAATTGCAAAGTTCTGACGATGTGGGATGATATATGTCGACACAAATTTATCTCTCCAATAACCTTTACGTGAAGATCATTGTTCAAAATACCGAAATAGGTACCGAAATATCAAAATGGTCTCAAATTTCTTATTTATTGTCTAAATTCCATGTTGAATCTAGTGAAATTGCCGAAAATCAGGAGTAATTACTAGATCGTGCATTGTACTATCTAGTAAAGGCCCGTGACGTCGATGAAGATTTCCTCCATTTACAGCAAATTTGCCTTCTTCATATACGATCATTCGGGGGTAAAAAAACAATATTTTAAAGAAATTTTTGATTTTATCACACACTCTATTTGAAATTCATCTCGTCTCACCTCCACATTTAGCCCGATTTCAATTCATTGCACAATGATGAGAATTATCTAGCTCATATAGCAAAATCTGTTACTGAAAAGGAAAAATATGTTGCTATTTTAATAGACGAAATTTATATTGAACACAGTCTTCAATATAAAAGCAACAAGATAGCAGGACAAGCTTAAAATGATCCCACTGAATGCACGAGAACAATAATGTCGTTCATGATTAAGTCAATGTTTGGGAATTTCAAAGAAACAGTTCGTCTGTTTCCAATGTTACGAGATTTGCTGGAAAAAATAATTTTTTTAATAATCTCGATATCCCAAATATTAACATATTTTGTCAGTACGATTCGGTACAATTATTTAAAAATATACGTAACAATTTTCTTAATTTAAATAATATTAATCAAACGTATTGTTATCCTGTCTTTGAAGATTGTTCGATTAAACAGGCATCGTATACACATTTTTACAAATTATACGATGGTTCAAAAAATCATTTAACGCTAATTTTAAAGCCATATAAATCCGACCACAAAACTGTGTCAGTTTCAAATGTCAGTTTAGTTGATAGTTTATTAAACGATTCCACAATTGCTGCGTTATATGAATACGATCAAATGAAAGAAACAGTCGACTTCTGTGTGATAATTAAGAAATGGTGGAATATTGTCAATACAAAATAAACAATTAAAGGTGTTTTAAAAGAAGTGACTCATCTTTCCCGACTACATCGATTACGGATGACGATTATGTTTTTTTAGATTGGGATGACGTTTGGGGTGCCACTTATGATAATAGTGGTAGATTAACAGCTAGTACCACCAATGCTCTCAAACTAACCTCTAAAACTATGATTGATAATAAAATTTTCATAGTCCTACTGTAAATTAAATAATTTTCTTATTGGGAAATTACAAACAGAGAATTCCGGTTATACCGATCATAAGCTATTATCGAGTATCCTATACACAGAAGTCGGAGAGTGCCAGAAAATAATTAGGGTGTATAACATTTTTGCTCATAATAAAAAAGATTACAAGAATCTGATGCAACCGACTAATGAAAATTCCTTATATGACGACATGGATATGTCCGAGTTCAACATAATTTTAGATAGTGACCTTTATCTTCAAATTGTTGAAATAGACGAAAACGCTAAACTGTATGTTACTGGTTACGCAGCACACATTTAGTCCAAGGTACAGAATTGCAAGTCATGTCAACATTTATTTTTGAATGAAAAGCAATTAACTAACTCCCATTATTTTAATTGCCTACTGCGTGAAGGACACATGAAATAACTTACATTCTCTTCCACACGTTAAAGGTAAAATTTTTGGAAACTAACAACCAAAAAAGGATATTAATCTATTTAACTGTAGATAGTCTGAGAAAGAATGATGCAACGGTAATCGATTTAGATTATGAATGCCAGTGTAGATAATCGACTTTTAGAAAATATTTTAATATTCGCTAGTGTTTTGCAAATATTTTGTTAAATAATTATGTGAACAAGTGAACGATAGCGCCATGCATTAAACAAATTCACGAATCGTAAAATACTTACTTTTAAATAAATATAAATATATTCGTATTAATTCTTAAGATTTGCTAACCATATTTTTTTTTTCATGTTATTCCACCGAACCGCAACCAATGGTCTGAACCGGAACGAAGCTGAAGGACTGTGATAGACATTTGAACTAATATTTTATGTAGATTAAATTTTTATTTAAATGAAATACGTACTGTTTTATATTATTTTTTAATTTATAAATGAATTGTTTTTGTTAATTTTATAATTTACTTTATTTAATTTTATAAAGGTTTTTATGCCCAATGGAAGCTGGATTTTTTCCCGAAAAGTTTCCATATGGTTTTTCCTTTAATTTAAAAAATAGTTTTTTTTTTTAAACATCCAAATTAATGTTGTTTTTTCTATATTTCTAAATTCGCAACAGTGCTGTAAACGATGCGCGTAGCGCCAATGAGGTTATGTAGTTCCCCCATTCATCTAGTTACGTAAACTAATAAGGTAGAAAATAATTGAAGCTCTCGCACAAACGTTTAATTAGTTAAAGATGAATAATTTGAAATTCTAAGTACCAAGAAATTATTCTAAGCAGCAATTTGATATAATTAAGACCCGAAATTGCACTAAGCCGAAATTATAATAAAACAATATTAATATTAAATAATATATAGTTTTACGCGATGTAACACTTTATACTAAAATTTAAGGCCATTTTTGAAATGAAGATTTTAGTTAAAATTTTATTTTCGAAAGAGCAGAATAAAACAATACAAAAAACATTTGTGTTAAAATATAAAATAAGGTTTTAAATTAGCAATATATTTTTTTTTTTTTTTATTTAAATTATTACAACTGAATACAATTCATCTAGTAATTTTTCTTTCTTAATTTAGTCACTTGTGAATGAGAAGAGGCCCATTGACCAGCTCCATTTATAGGTTATTTACTGAAATAGTCTTTGCTCTGGTGTCCTTAATCCATTAAATCAATTGGTTTCGTTCTCTGCAATCGTCTTACTGCATGTGAAGTGTCCAACATACCACGAAACTCTTCATTTACGTGTTGATAGATACGTTGTCCATGAATTACTGCAAATTTTTTTATTTCTTCTTGGACCGTCGGGATATTAAGGATCCTATGAAGGTCATCATTCCTAATGTACCACGGAGCGTTAACTATACCACGTAGCACTTTGTTTTGTTTGTATTATTTTGGTGTTGGTTTTTTTTGTACAGCCCCAGAGCTGTATTCCGTAAGTCCATACAGGCTTTAGCACCTGTTGATACAATAGCAATTTATTTTCGGTTGACAATTCCGAATTTTTCCAGAGCAGCCAATACATTTTGCGATATTTGATATTAAGCTCATCTTTCTTCTTTTTAACGTGCTCTTTCCATCTGAGCCTGGTATCTAAGGTCATCCCTAGATATTTAGCATTATTTGCATACGGAATCTGCAGACCGTTAATGATTACAAGTTTGTAACTGACTTTTAGATTGGTAAAATTCATATGCGTGGATTTCGATTCATTGAGCCCGATACGCCACATTTTTGTCCATTTTATGATTTTGTCACATGCTTCTTGGAGTTTCGTTGTCGATTCCTCGATAGTGTCTCCTACTGAGAGAACTTCAGTGTCATCAGCAAATGTTGCAATGGTAACATCGTTTAATTGAGGTAAATCTTTGGTGTATAGCAGATAAAGAATAGGTCCCAAAATACTACCCTGCGGGACTCCTGCCGAAATCTTTTTTAGCTCGGAATATTCATCTTCATATTTCACCCTAAAGTGGCGATTCTCTATGTATGATTTTAAAATCATATAATATTGTTTTGGTAAATCTCTATGTAGTTTGAAGAGTAAACCTATGTGCCACACCTTATCGAAGGCCTGCGCCACATCTAAGAAGATACTAGAACAAATCTTTTTCCTTTCTAATGTATTCTCAATGACATCTGTAAGCCTATGAACCTGCTCAATAGTTGAGTGTTTCTCTCTGAAACCAAACTGATATTCTGGAATAAGGTTTCTTTGTTCTATGGTTCTTTTCAATCTTTTGAGCAACAGTCTCTCAAACAATTTCGCTAGTGTTGGTAGAAGTGAAATTGGCCGGTAGGATTTTCTATCATTCGGTGGCTTGCCCAGTTTCGGAATCATTATTACTTCTGCTACTTTCCACTGCATTGGCATTGGCACTGCTGACCTAGAGGTTGAAATGTTTCTTCAAGATGTTCAGCAAACAGGTCAGCTGTATCTTTCGCACTTCTAGCCCATTTCCCATCGTTTGTTTTGATTGGCGGGATCTGCGTTTTTGGTCGTTTTAACCCTTTTGTTGCTTTCCAGAGGGAATAGTCGGTATCTTTAGTTGGAGCTAGGGAACAAAGGTATTTTCCAATTGTTTCATTTTTCACTTTTTTTATGAGTGCCTTAAGTTTGATGCACGAGTTGTTTTAAGTGGTTTTATCTTGCCGCGCACGCGTAGTCTGCCATTTCTTTCGGGCTTTTCGTTTTTCCTGCACTAGTTCTCTTACTTCTATTGGATAAATAACGGAGTTTTCTTTCCTGGATGATAATTTGGGGGTGGATTCCCAAGCCGACCATTGTATGACATCAAGGAGCTTGTCTAGTTCTTCTTCTATTTCATTTTCACTTTTAATTGGCACTTGAAGTTCTATTTTTTCCTCTACTAACTGCCTAAACAGTTTCCAATTTGTTTTGTTGTTTGTGAGCTGAGGTGAATTTGTTTTTTCTATTACATTTTCACTAACCGTCATAATAACAGGAGAATGATCAGATGTTAGACTTTCATCATTTTCTAGGAAGAAGTAGCGTTCCGATATGCCTTTAGTGATGTAGAAATCTATTAGATCTGGGATTTTGTTAGGATCAGTTGGCCAGTACGTTGGTTTCCCTCCTGAGTAAAATTCACAGTTTGAGTATTGGCCAGCTGCAAGTAACTCTTTGCCTTTTGGAGAGGTTAATTTTGAACCCCAGAAGGTATTTTTTGCATTAAAGTCACCTCCAATAATGAAGTTACTTCCTAATTTCCGGAACAAGTTAATGTAGTCTTCTTTCTTTTCTTTAGGTTATACCGTGGGGGGCAATATATCGCAGATATATTACAGGTGTTGTGATAACTAAACTTAACCGTCACGGTGGTTACTTGCATGGATTCTTTTTCTATTTTTAATTCTTCATGATGTTTGATATTATCTCTAATAAATATAGCTGACCCTCCTCTTGCTCGTTCTGCAGGATCGGTGGTATGGTAACAAGTATATCTCCCGATTGATACGTAGGAGCTGCTGGTAAGATGTGTTTCTGATATTAAGCATATATCAATTTTCTCGGTTTTTAAAAATAGTTCTAATTCTTCTAGGTGTTGTGTTAATCCGTTTGCATTCCATATGGCTATTCTTAATGAGTAGTTTTGATGTCTGGTTTCTGCTCCGGAATTATGAATTGAACTATTTATTGCATACATTATTTATGTTTAACTATTTTGGAGCTTGGTATTTCCAGCAGATTAAGTCGATCCAGAATTAACTTATTTAGCTTATTCTGTTCCTCAAGGCTCTTTAAAATTGCTTGGACAGTGTTTTTGAAATTTTTAGTACCGTTGGTCTCATTTTCTTTCGAATTTGAAGCGGCCTGAGCATATGTGTAATTCTCCCTACGCATAGATGCTTCATTTTTGCTCGATCCTTGTTTGGATGACTTAGAGGGGGTTTGCGTACCTGATCCCTCATTTTCTGTAGCTGCTTGGCAACCTCACATCCTCGGTAGCTTGCTGGATGTTGCCCATAACAATTTATACATTTTGATGGTTCTTCTTTAGATAGTTTGCAAGTTTGTGTTGGGTGCTTTTCAGCACATTTCACACATCTTGGATCGCGCGCGCAATGTCGTTGCGTATGGTTATAGCCTTGGCATTTTTTACATTGTACTATTCTTGTACTGCCTCTTTTAACAGCTTCGATATTTACTCGCATGTTGAGTATGCCAGTTATATTGTAAATTTTTTCTATTTGCTCGGATTTATCAAAGGTTAGCATGAACAGAGGAAGCCCTCTTTTTGAAACGGGTTCTAGTCGGTTCTCCCCGCTACGTCTCTCTTTTTTAATAATGTTCACGGCATCAATGATTTTAAATCCTTTATTTTCCCGGTCCTCCATTATTGAATTAGTTTCACAGGTTGGATGTAGTCCTCTTGCCATGACCTTGATGGGACGATCGTTTTTATTTTCGTACGTGTACCACTGATATTTTTCCATATTCAGCTTCATTGCCAAGTTTCTGTATGCGTTTGGATTTGAAGTGTTAATCTTCCATACATTATTGTTCAGAGCAGTAATTTTATACTCTTGTTCCGTTAAATTACTCATTACACTTTGGATTTCTTAGTAGTTGGTTACTCCTACTATAAAAATCGGTGGTGGGGCTTTTACCTTTGGCTGTGCTTCATTTTGTTGAGCTGGTTGCAGTTTGAGTGATTTTTCTACTTCTGATGTGGACTCAGCGTCATTTATTGGTGGAGGTGGTTTTTCTTTTGGTTTAGCTGCTTGTTGTTGTTCTAGAGCCTGTTGTTTATTGATGATTAATTGTTTTCTAGAAACCTCTTTTGAAGTTGATGGTAAAGTTTCTGCCATTTCTGGTGAGTGTTGAGTTTTCCTTTTCTTACTTGGTCTTTTACTCCGTTTCAACATCCAATTTGTTTCTCTTTCTAATTCTTCTTCATCCGTATGGAATGGATTAATGTCATCATCGATTGTAGGGCAGGGTGTCTTCCCAAGTTCTGCACGTGTTTCAACTGCTTTTTTGAGTTCTTCATTCTCTTTCTTTAAAATTGTGAATTCTTCTTTCAATTTAGTTGTAAATTCCTTTATTTCTCTTAGTTGTTCACGGAGTTCGGCATTTTCCTTCTCGTACTGAAATATATTTTCAAATGAAGATCTTGGTAAATTGGTATTTCGTCCGAATGGGTTAAACAATGATTGGCTCACCCCAGAATCTACTGGGCCTGCCTCCGAAGATCGTGGATTTGTCAGCATATCTGCTGCTGTACCAACTGGGGTATTACTTCCCGTATTTGTTCTACTCATTGTTTGTTTTAGCCAATTTATACCACTGGCATTTGGTCCCCGGTAACACTTTGATACTGCCGAAGCAGTACCCTACCCATCTCATTACGACTTATTTTGAAGTAAGAAGTAGTATTTTTTGACATGCCATGTGGAACAGTAGAATAAGTGATATTGCTGCGTATATAGCCGATCATAATTCGGCTTATAGAATATGATTGTGTTTGGTTTTGGCGCAATCTAAAGTCTCAAATACAATCATGATATTGAAATTATCAGACATTTTTTACTCAACTCATTTTTATCTCTGGATATATAAAAAAAGAAATCTATGGTAAACTTATTTTTCTATGGTATTATGTTACAAATTTTAAATGCTGATCGTACTTCAAAAACTTCATAACACCGCAATAATCATACGAATTCGCTGTGAATAATTAGACTAAAACCGTTTTTTCATTTGTATTTATTGCACAATAAATCTACCTGCTTGTTCAATATTTAAGATACGAAAATTTACATTTTCCTTAGCAGTTAAGGAAAAGCACCAATTAAAAAATCTTATTTCTTGTTTATGACCTCATTAACATTTTTATAAATTAAGTAAGATAACACTGAAACAAGAAACTACACGAAATGTTTTCATGAAAAAATAACTCCAAATACTAACTACATTAATTTTAAGTAATACAAGACTTTATGTAGTAATTAATATGGTTAAAAAATTTATGTTTCATGTTGCTACTTTTTACATTATGATCATTATGTCTAATAGTAAAATATACTTGTTTACAAGTTTACATTGTTATTATGCTATAATTATGTTAACATTCATTGAGGGTGGTGGAAATCGTGTTCCATGTTTAATTATAAAATTTGAAATAAATAATTGATAATGTCTAAAAATTAAAACGATCTTTTGAATTGATTATATATTTCACATTGCAATATGTGAAAAGGCTTGGGCACAGTTATTACAATAATAAATGAATTATTTAATATTGTAAATCGTAGCTTGGTTTCGCTGTGATTTTCTAGCCTATCATGTTTGTGTTGTATTGGGGAGGACGGTAATGAAGTGAAAAATTATAAATAGCGAATGAATAGGTTTTTATATGAAATTAGAAAATTGGAAAATAATAATAAACATGAAATTTTATTGTTCGAATAAAATACAATGGAACTAATTGAAATGTTTTTATATGAGTTTTTTTCGTATAGTATAGTAAACTTTATTTAAATGGCTTTATTTATTGTTGCGCGGGTAATGAATACAATTAGTATTATGAGTATAATTGGTATAAATTTTAATATGAGTGAAATAAGCTAACCATTAGTCAGCAATGAACCAACAATCTATAATCATTTTTTAGCATACACTTTACTTTAGAATCAAAATTCATTTTGGTTTGATCTTAACGTATTTGTAATGAAAAACGATGTTCGTCTACATAGAACATAGTTGTATCTGATGAAAATACTTGAAATCACAAATTCTACATATGTATTGGGATTTAAATGCGTATTATTGATTAATCAATATTACTCATGGTTTATTGCTATGAAACGGGGGGATTACTATCAACTCCGAAATGAAACCTTGTTTTGCACGATTTATTTTATTCCAAAATTGAAAGTAAAATGCTTCATTGTTGCATAGTGAAAACGGCCAACCAGTAAAAAAATGATAAAAAAAATTCAAAAAATTATACTTATTGTAACTTATTGTATTCTAAACGAATTTTAGATGAAAACACGTTCCTAACATAAAAACTTAGGAACACACAGATGTAACGATTACCTGGTAGGGGTTGGTGTAGAACGTTGATAGCAAACGGTAGCGCGGGTTTGATCCGGCAGTTGTCAGTTGGATTCGTACAATCGCATGAACTGGCGTCGGATTCTCCTTTCAACTCTCCCTTCCTCGTTCTCCTATCTGGTCGCGATTTTAAAATTCCATTCTCACCTTAAAGACTCGTCTGTTGACAAACAAATAAAGTCGCAATTGTGCTAATGTGTTGTTGTTGGAGATTGCAATTGCATGGATATAATTTTGTTTATGGTCCAACAGATCATAAAACAATAAAATTTTAAATTTTTATTTCTATGATCATAAAACTAAATGAGCGTCCACCATAAATGCCGACATTATGCAGCATACATCTAGGCGAAAAAAATAATTGAAATCGCAAAGAGCTTTCCACGATCATCAAAGGTAGATAAGATGGCGTTGAGAAGGTGTTTCGGCAGTTTAAGATGACATTTTCAGACATGAGTGAGCAGCAGGGCGACAACACGAAAAAACTTAAAATTTTCACGGTGGAAGAAAGACGGAAAAGAAGATCACATTCATAATTTGATCGCCAAGACGAGCTGATCGTAAATAAAAGAAAAGTCAATGCGGACAATTTAAGTGGATACAGACTAAAGTGTTTTGTTTTTTTTTTGTTTGAGTCGAAAATAAAATGTAACTCAGTATCAACAAAAATATTTTTTTTGTTAATGGTTGTTAGTTCGTGAATCAAAAAAAAAAAAAAAATAAATGTTGTAAATAAAAATAAAAATATCGAGTTTGTTGTCAATAAACATCCGAAAAAAATATAAAGCAATGAATAACTCAGATAGAACTGAGTTATTTGTTGAGAATCAAAGTGATTTGTTTAATTGTTGTGTGAGGCGAACAAGACGCCATGATTATCGTGATCGAACTAGTTATAACTATCTAATCATCTGCGTTCCGGGTGGGCTTGTTGAAGCCTTAGTTTAGTGCTGTGTGACGAAGCATCAAATAGAATTTGGTTTGTGCAGTGTGTGTGGTAGAAAAGCCAAATATTTCAAACAATGGGGAATCAATGGGTGCGGCATACCGGTATCGAAGGTCGTCAGGTGAGTCATTCTTTTCTTTCAAATACTGTCCGACGTATTGTTTCCCTAATTTGTTCGGTGTGTTATGCATTGAGCGAATGCAATTGCGAGTTGCTGCGTTGGTCAAGTGATCGCGTTTCTTTTGTGTTGGGGTATTTTGTGGTATAACCTCGCCCGTGTCGCCCTGCTCACATTTGAGCTAAGCCAGGCTAAACGTGCAGGTAGACTGGCGCCCAACCACTATTTTCAAATGGTTAATTAGATTCGTCTACCCATACCCCGATAGTTGTAGAGCACGTTACACAGAATACACCACAATTATAATCTCGAATACACCACACTTAATTTCTATGGCGAAAATATGACTTTCCAGATTTTTGGTAAAAACTGTCTTGTTTAACCAAAAATGTTCATTTCCGTTCAATTCTGATATTTAATTTCAGAGAACATACAATGACAAATCTTCTCCAAAATTTATTAGAGCCAATTATTTGATCAGTTTTCGGAAATGCTTTACTTTCAACAACATTGCAACAATTAAGAACCTTCTACGATAGCTTCCACTTATACGGTACGGTATCCTTATTTTAACTAAAATTTCAATTCGACGTCCGTAATTATGGTAAAAATTCAATGGTTTCAATTACCAACTTCGTAGGAAATTCTATATAAATATTTTTATTTACAATTGTTTTTAAAATATTTTGAAAAACTACGAAAAATGAGAAAACTATAAAAAACGAGACTGCCACTTCCGGTACACAGTTAATCCTTCAGAGCTCTCGACAGGCCAAATTTGGTTGAAAAACAGTTTTTTGTTAAAAATCGTAATTTCAGCTTGAATTTTGGAAAACTGATGTGAACCAATATTGTTGCAATTTAACTTAGATTCGGAAATTTATTTATTATTATTATTACCAACTTTACATGTCTGGTTACATTATTATTTACATAAAATATTAATAAAAATTATATAATTAAAAGATTACAAGTTACCAATAATTCAAAAGAAGCTTCGACATTCCTTAAATGCACTTCTAGATAGATTAAAGTCAAAAGCCGGCCGTACTTTATTAAATGAAGCTGATGAATGATAAACCGGCTCACACTTACCGTTGTTTTGCCTACAAAACGGCAATTTAATTTGGAAATCTTTATCGCGTAGCACACGTAATGGAGTATATATGTATATTTAGCAAACTCAATATTTCTGAGCAATCGATTTTAGACACTAATAAATCTCGAATAAACCTTGTGCTAATTTCAATTCTATTAATAAACAGCGGCTCAATATTTATTAATTTACATCTACCTCGATACGCTGGGAGTATGAAAGCAGGGGCGTTCGTATCTCTAGGCAACCTTCGCAGTGCGTACATTAAAAATCGCTTCTGAAGCCTTTCTATGCGATCTGAATAGTTATTATAAAACGGATTCCATATGACAACCCCATATTCCAACAATGAACGAACAAAAGAGACATATACAATTTTAATCACGTAAGGATCATGAAAATCCTTAGAAAACCTTTTAACAAATCCAAGCATAGAATTCGCTTTAGAAATGCAACCTTCAACATGTTTAAGAAACGATAAATTCGAAGTAAAGGTTATACCTAAATCTTTAAAAGTATCAACACTTTCAATAATACAACCAACAAAACAGTAACTGTAACTAGTGGATAAAAGTCCACGAGTGAAATTCATTGTTTTACATTTGGAGATGTTTAGAATCAAATTATGCAATGTACACCAAGCATTAAAATTTATCAGGTCGGACTGAAAATCAACTGCATCCTTGGCGCATGAAATAGTTTTGAAAATTTTTATATCGTCCGCATAGATGAGAATGTCGGAATAACTTAGACAGTTGACCACATCATTTACGAAAAGAATGAAGAGCATGGGACCCAAATGGCTATTTCGAGGGACTCCCGACGAAACATCAATCACTCTTGAAGTGAAACCGCCAATTTTCACAATTTGAGTTCTGGATTCCAGATAAGATCTAATCCAATCAACTGTTAAGTAGTTACAATCCAATGAATTGAGTTTCCGCAATAGCAAGTCATGATCGATCTTGTCGAAAGCCTTACAAAAATCAGTGTACACAACCTGCACATTATTACCATTTAAAAGAGCACTTGAAATACAATTAGTGAACAAAACTAAGTTAGAAATAGTTGACCTACCTGGAAAAAATCCATGTTGTTTGGAAGAAATGAATGTCTTAACATCAAAGAATAATTGATCTTTAACTAGTTTCTCAAAAAGCTTTGGTAAAACTGAAATAATAGAAATACCTCTATAGTTCTCTACCTCACTTCGAGATCCAGATTTGAAAATCGGCTTAATAAGTGAGCATTTCCATACAATAGGGAAGCAACCTTCAGTGAGACTTCTATTAAACAAAACAGCGATATGGGGAGAGATTACCTCATGATTAATTTTAGAAGAATAGGTGGAATAGAATCAAAACCGGCACTTTGGCTAATATCAACATTACACAATTCGGGATAAAATAGTATCCACTTCCAGACGAAACATTAAAAATTTGGGTTTTCTTACAACATTACTCAAATTACTAAGATTTGATTTCGAACTATATACACTCTCAAAGAAATCAGCAAATAAATTACAAGTATCCTGTACATTATCACAGGAACAGTCGTTCAAAAACATCGTGGACGGGTAACCATTAGATTTACTTTTGTAATTAACAAAATGCCAAAAATGACTTGGCTTTGATTTAATTAAAGATTCAGTTTCCAGAATATAACTGCTGTAAAGAAATCGGTTTAGATATATATATATACTTCTTACGCAATACATCAAACGAGTTGTAATTAACAACATTAGGATGCAATTTATATTTCTTGTGAGCCTTGTCCTTTCTATTTTTTAGATTTATCAACTCACTATTATACCACGGTTCCTTCATAACGCGGAAAGCTTTCTGTCTATCGATAAATTTCTCAATACCTAAATTAATAATTCTATAAAATTCGCTTAACATACCGTCGATACTATTACAACCATAAAAACACGACCAATCATACGTATCCAGAAATGCATTTAAAGAATGATAATCGCCCGTTTTAAAGTTGTAAATCTATGAATTAACATTTTGTTTGACTAACTCACAACATTCAAACATTACAGAAATATTCAACGGAGAGTAGAAAATACTAGACGATCCAGCCAGATCCTCACACGTCGATACGGTCACCTCATGATCAAATGGTACAAAAGCCAGATCTAATACATTTCCACTATTATTCATAACACTGTTACATTGGTTTAACCCCAACGAAAATATTTCCGAGATGAAATTTTCCATCTCATTGTTCATGTTAATAGGAGTCAAATTGTGATCAACATACTCCCATACAATACCAGGTATGTTAAAATCTCCAAGAATAAATAGACGATCCTTCGGCTGAAGAAGTGGAGCAATATTTTATTTCACAGTTTCCACAAAACTTTGATAAACTGACATACTCGAATTACACGGTATATATGCGAGACAGATAATCAGTGAATATGAATGGAAATGAATACGTACAGCAACAATTTCGGCATTGCAATTGGTCAATGTTATCGGGCTGGATGAATATTTGTTGGAGACTGCAACTACAATACCACCACCTTTCTCATATGTGTCCCTTTGTAGGTGCCTATCTCTCCGGAAAACTGCATAAGATGATGGAAAATACTCCTCCGTTTTGAAATGGGTTGTTAGCGACGTTTCAACAATGCATATGACATCAAAATCTTCCTCCAGAATTGACAAATACAGAGATTTTGATTTAGCTCGGATACTATTTGAATTATGGTAGTAGATATTTAAGAATGACCGCGGCTGGAGAACTGCTTCACTGCGAAGAGCGGTAATCAAAGGTGTGTTTAGTAACGGGCAAGTTACTTTAGATGTTGAAACATGGTCCCTGTCCGGTTTTTGGTTATGCGAGGATAATTTGTGAATGGCCGGAGGCCAAGCATTGGAGTTATTGAGCAGGTCGAAGTGGGCCTCCTTCAATCCAATTTTAAAGGAAACAAACGTGAGTGAACTGTCCGATATACGGTCTTTGGACAGCAACAGTTTACAATTACAAATACCCCGGTGAGCAGTTTTGCAATTTTTCACAGATGTAGTTAACAATCTGGTTAGATGATACGGATGGATCAATACGACTGATATATAAATATTTATTATCAGGTATAGATACGATTTTAATCGAGTTGACGGGTGCACCTGTCCCAATGACAACTTGCGCTGACCTCGGCGATTCACAGTTAAATGAGTTGGAGCTACACTCTACAACTTTTGCGAAAAGTGGTTTAGTCGCATTATCGTCACCCAATTTATTTAACAAGGAATTGATCAATTTGCGATTTGCAACAACATCTGCTTCAATCTTCTTTAAATCAATATTTTCGGCAGCTCTGTCTGCAATCACGTAAATTTTCTTCAAAAGCCTGGACATGTTGTCGTTCTCGATCAGTGGTTTGAAGCAATTGCCAAAATAGCATATACTCCCAAATTTTTTAATAGAATTGATCGCAGCACGGTCAATACCATTGCAATCGTAGCAAAATTGATTATCGCATAGACTACATTTAACGATGTCCATAAACGTAGCACCAAATGTTTTTTTGTACGTGTTACAAGACATTATCGGTATTTTATGTGTATTATAACAAATAAATATTAAAATTTTAACTGTAATAAATGTTGTCACAACTGTATTATATTTTATTTATCGAATGATATTTCCAGCCCTTGTAATCACTATGCAAATTCACGAAAAAAATAACTGTTATTTTATTACACTTCTTTACCATCAACAGTTCAAATAGAAACAAAATATGCAATATAAATTTATATAACAACAACAGCAATCAAGACGTATAAAGGCAGAGCCTCCTTAATATAAGAGCCGTAACATTCCGCCATTTTTTTCCATGAGCTTTCCATAGAGGGGAAGCTTTTTATTCTTTTTCATACCAATCAGTGTATTTTAATATTTTTTTAGAAGCTTTTTTGTATATAAAAACATTAATGCTTCGTTTCAATTTTTAATTTGAATGGTTAGTTCAATATTCAGGAAAAGCATATTTTAAAATTGAGTCATATTATGTCGAATTAATGCAAAAATATTCAAATTAGTCTACCACAAAAATTTTTTTTTATTGTAGAAATAAGAATTTGTTTATATGTGTATGTAAAAAATTAATATAGAGTGTTCCATCAAAAATTTCAGCATTTCTTTCCCAAAACAAACGTTCGTTAAAAAATACTTTTTGAGTAGCTATTTAATATGGGGGTTATTGTGTTCTGGATTCTATTACAACATTGTTGATGATTAAACTTCGAAAACTGTTTTTGTCGTTATTTGTTAAAAATTTCATCGCAACAAATTCGCAGGCTATACTGTTTCATCCTGTAGTATAAACAAACCGGAGCTTCATAAAATAAAAACATTATATTATAAAGCTTTTCGCAATTAATAAACCAATCAATAGATGTCGCTAAGTATAAATTAAAGCTAAATATTAAAACCTAAAGTTTGTTAACTAAAATTTAACAATTTATTATGTATACTGCCTGGTTCAATAGATTATTGAAATCTCCTGGAACTGAAAATAACCGAATACGAGCGAATTGAAATAAGAAAAGGAAAAATTTGGAAAAAATGTGACATTTTTCTATTATTGTTTTTCAGCGCGCAGCAACTACGATGATAAATATTTTGCGATGAAAAGCTTTATTTATGCCAACCGTTTTAAAAAATTATAATTGTTTTGAGTTTTATTAATTATGTTAAATTATTATATTAAAGATTTTGCGCTTAACTTACAATAATAATGGTTTATTTTCGTAAATAGTTATTTAATTATTTTACACTTTTCTGTAATTTCAAGTAAATTTATTACAGAGACATCTGTAAACGGATTTTCAAATTACAGAAAGCTCAGTTTTGCAATCGAATAAAATTGAAGTTTTTTACGTTTTGTTCTGTTTTGTAGTAATATTTAATTAAGAAAACCATGACAACGTTGATTTTTTGTATACAAAAATAATAATAGATTTTGATGTAAAAAACATGGTGGTTCATAAAATTTCGTTTCAGCTCACGTTTTCTCTTTAATTTTGTAATAAATGGAGAATGTTTAGATTGCTATTAAGTGCATCGTTCATCTCAAAAATTCTGAGGTGCATGTGACCAGAATTTACCAAATAAGTTACATTTTTATAAAACTAAATTTTAAATTGGATGTAAGAGGAATCCGCGGCACCACCCTTTATTATCTTACTTTATAAACCTACACAACTAAACGGAAAGCTCATTTTTATAGAAAATTAATAAATTTTTGCTCCGCTTTAGTTTAAATTTACCAAATAAATACTACATTACGATGGCTGATTTTCAAATATGTGTTCTTTGAATAGTTTATTAAAAATATAAAATTAAAATTTAGATGATTTGTTTAATTTTTTATTCATAAATTCATGTTCAAAAATTTTCCAATTACCACGGTTTCTTATAGTAATTCAATAAAAGCTTCCCCTCTACTGAAAGCTCTCTTTTTAATATTGCGGCTCTTCAAAATCATAGATGGCTCTGATATAGAACCACGTTCTAAAGTTCTAGTCGAAGTGCACAACTAGAAAAAAACACTGTTTCACGGATTTCTATTATTTTTTGTTTTATAGTTATGTATATAAAAGTTTAGCACAACACGTCAAACAAAAGTAAGAAATATTAATTTAACACAACAACAAAAAATTAAATTAAAAATTCAATTAAAACAGATAATTTGCTCTACGATGTGTATACCTCGCCGGACGACGATTGATTCGTTCAGTATTTATTCGTTTACCATCAATGGTATACTTGAGATCTCCCATTTTATGAAAAAAGAATTTAAGTTAAAGATTCACCCTGAGCCTAAGCGTAGAGAGGCCACAAGTGTTTAGTCTGCACAGATATAACATATGCGCACTCACATAGAGATGTTTTGAAAACAATTTCTTTTTGACTTCGGCGATATAGCGAATTGTTAACCTGCAAAAATCTCAAGGTCAAAAATTATATACTTTATTTTACTACGTAAAATAAAATAAAATGTATCTAAATTAAAACTATACTTGATAGAATACTTATATTCTACCAAGCAAGAAGTAATAGTAAAAATATCGTATTTATCTCGCGGAATAAATGTCGATTATTGCTCTCGACCAGTTACCATCCTTAGCCTTTGGCTTCTCACTCCCTCCCGCACATCGAGAGGTTTCTTCATTCGACCAAAAATCTCACATTCATTCCTTTGATACATAATCTACTACTAAAAGAATTAGTAATCGAACAACTTCGGTACAAAGTAATAGTAATAGTAGATTTTTTGCAGTTTGGTCGTTGCAACCTGATGAGCAGACAAACTTTTTAACAGTACGAAACCAAGCTGCCAAGAAGAAACCTAAGGAAGTTCTCATTTTTGTAAGGGTTTATGTATCTTTGTGTACATTAGTATCTTAAGGTTAGAATGGGGGGGGGGAGTGCATTTGTCTACTTTTGTTGGTGGAAATTTTGTGAGTATGTGGCTGCTTTGTTTTCTATGACTAGCAAGTCGTAAACATTGTATGGGTGCCGTTAAAAGTAATATTTTGTCCGAAAAGCCGAAATTTTTTTGAGCAGTTTACTTTTTTTAGCAGCAAATTTAACTGGAAACGTAGTATATGAAAAAGCATAAAGAAAGCCGCTATAGTCTTATTCTTGCAAAAACGCCATTTATAAGGGTTCGAGATCCACATCGTACATTGGCTCTACAGTTCGATAATTAAATATTCTGGCGAAACATAAATCTCTTATGAGAGTGCATGTTACAGCTATTGAGATTATTTTTCATCACACGCCATTGGATAACCTATAGGTTATTAACAGTGAATAGAGAGCACTCATCTATCTTAATTAAAGATTTCCTTTGACTTGATGTGATTAACTTCTTCAGGGATGATTCAAAGATGAAAAGTAAATTAGGGATAGAGTTTTCTATGATGGACCGAATTCAGATCTCTTTTTCCAACCCACCAGATCTCTGCATCGTCTTCCAAGCTCAAATAATTACCATAAACAGAGACATTTAGATTTTACAGCATTCAGAAAAATGCTTACTGTTGTCAGCTCCCGAGCTTTTACGTAAAACGTGCCATAGTGAAGCCCCCTTTTAAAAATGGTAAATAAGAAAAATACCTTTCTGGTAACGTTATCTTCGTATATTTTTATAGCACAAAAATACGATAAAATACTGGGACAAAACATTCTTAAAAAAACATTTCTTATACGTATGTTTGTATATGTATATTGAAATGACAATGTATTATATAAATATTGATAAAGTAAGACAATTGTCCTTCCACCATACTACACAAAAGTTATGTAATACATAAATAAAATTTATTTCATACATATTTACGAGTAGAATATTTGACTTCGTTTTATTTTACACTCAACTATTATTTAAAAGGAACAGTTTTATTTCTATATTATTTTTTATTTGACTAAACTAAGACTTTAGTTTGTTAAACTCTTAAGTATACAAAGAGAAACGTTTGTTCTACTGTGTGCTTGTCTTATTTTGATTTCGTCATACAGCTTTTTATATACATCATATTAGTCTTGCGTATATACTTGAGAAAACAAATATGATGAAGAAAACTCTTATATCTAAAAGTTTAATAGTTCTTCCGTTAGTTATGTTACATCCCTGATGTGTAGCTTTGGATGTGTGGGAAAAAAACTTAAAACTAAAACGACCAGAAATAATAAGAAGTTTGTCTAAAATTTATAGATTCGAATGTACGTACATACAGCAAGGGTGCTTGAAAGAAAGCTTACCTTTAAAGTTTTTTTTTAAATTTTCTAAAGTTAGATAATAGAAATGTTCAGATACATAAGGACGGCTTTAATGATGTTCATAATGCGTTATGGATTTCAATTCAAAAATATTTAGTATTTGATGAGAATTATCGATTTAATATCGAAATATAATTTGAACACAAAGAAGAAACCAATATTCTTTACTGAAACACATTTTTCCCTAACCGTAAAGGTAACATACAAAAATAATATCTGTCTGCTAAACTTTTATATTATCCATCACCTAAGTGAAAATGGTTTATGATTATTCAAAGAATGTACACACAAAGTTACGAATTCCGACATAATTGAATAATAGTGTGTATTGAACTTTCTGCCACAAAACTAAATATACATTTAATTCATTTTTTGTTATTATGATAAATCTCAGGTGAATGAAGAATTTTAAGAAATTAATATTTTGAAAATGAATTTAGGCATATTAGTTGAGCATTTTTGGAAGGGAATTGCAAACTAAAGTCCACTTTGCGGGTCTATTATAAGGTTAACAAAATTTTATTAGAAGAAAATTTGATACATTCCTTCAGCATGTGCAAAATAGTTATATTTTGAATGAATTCTGAAAATTACCAACCTTTCATTTTAAAAGTTAATTAAATTCTTTACGAACAATAAAATCACTAAAAATATAGATTTCCAAACGAATTGTTGTGAGTTTTAATTTTTGAATCTTTTCACAAAAAAATAACATATTCTCGCATTACCGTTTTAACTACCCTAATATATTTTAACTATAATTATGCTAAGGATTTGCTGTTCTATTTGAAAACTCCATAATAATATGCGAAAATATTTGATTTCACCAATGCAGGTGCAGCGTCCTTAATATTTATCCAAATCAAAAAGTTTGAGAAAATTATGTATGTGCTGTATGAATACGACCGAGCAATATCAACTACGGCTTGTTGGTGCAGATTCGATTTTGCAGCTTAATGATAAATACTATGATTTACAAATTTCAATAATCGAAATATAACTAATTACATTAATCATTCAATTCAATTAAAACATAATTCATAATTTATCAGGCCTTAATTTAAATACAACCAACGCAATCAAAGACATCTACAAAATGTTAATTTTTTATTCATATCTACCGGTATACAACTCGATAATCGATAATTTTAGATGAATCGACGAGTGTCCTCAAAACACACCTTCGAATATTACAAATAATTTAATTATTTTAGGAACAAATGTCTCCTATCTGTTTAGATTTACTATTGATTTATGAACTAGGCGGTAATATTTTGATTGGTTCCTCTCACCCAAACTAATACAATAACATTTCTAAGCCGAGAACTTCGAGATTTCCGGAAGTTTTTATTCTACCGTTGCAATCTGACAAATTAAACAAAAGTATCTAAAATAAAATATGATTCAATAAGCACATTTATTTACAGCAACGACTTATATATATTTTTTTTTACTTATATTTCAGAATCAGATATTCTAGACAACGTTAATTATTGAGTCATGTCCATTAATTTTAAGAAAAATGTGCCCTACAAAAACAATCTTGTTTAATTTGAAGATTTTCCCAAGAATGCAGTTTCAAAATCAACATTTTTAACTGTCCAAAAGTAAACAAACATTCATTAGTGATGTGATCATTTATTGCACCATAGAGTTGTTTAACCAAATTGTGCATTTAAATATATCAGATGCTATAGACAATGTTTCTTACAAGTACATCAGGAACTATTCAAAGCTCACACTTTTGACACCCCTATAAAATATACTAAAGTTATGTGTCTCTTCATAGATATAACAAAGTAACCTCACAGAAGGGTTCTTTGAACATTTGCTTAGTACCTTAATACTTTAACCAGTACCTCGTTTTGTGTCCGAGTTAAGATATCACACTCATACGGAATAAACGCAAGCCAATTAGGATGCAACCGAAAATAACGTAAAATGATTAGTGGCCGAAACTTGCTTAAAATTTTTATGATGAAAAAGGTTTTAAATATCCCCAAAATACCATATAGGTACTACTATATAGGTTTTGCACTTCAAATTCACTATTTTGCAAATGAAATTCAATTTTTTTTAGTTCATTCACAACTCTTTACAATTCAACCACAATTTTTTATACTTCATTATAAATTTTTTGTTTTTCTAAATCAACCTCAAGTATTTGCAAAGCTCGTGAATTTTTTACAACTTTTTGTACAAATTCAGTGCCTTCAACTCCTAACCGATTATGATGGGATTGGGTATGTAGGAGGGAAATGGGATTCTTAAATGATTTTTGGAAGAAGTTCTCGAATTCGATCAATTCTTAACTGATTATGATGGAATTTTGAATGTTGGGTGGAAACGAGAATCTTAAATGATTTTTGGAAGAAGTTTGGAAATATAGTTTAGCCACCTGGAACGGAACTCGGCCATTTGTTAACCGACATTGATGGGATTTTGTATGTTGGATGAAAATGGGATTCTTAAATGATTTTTGGAAGAAATTCTGGGATATGGTAACCTGCGACGGAACTCGATCAATTCTCAACTGATTATGATAGGATTGGGTATGTTAGATGAAAATGGGGGTCTTAAATGTTTTTTGGCAGAAGGTATGCAATTAGGTCATCTGGGTCGGAAGTCAACCATTTCTTGACGGATTAGTTTGGGATTGGGTATGCTGGATGGAATAGGGAGTCTTAAATGATTTTTGGAAGAAATTCTGAAATATGGTCACTGGAAAGGAAACTCAATCGGAAGGAACTCGCCATATTCCAGAACTTTTTCAAAAACCATTTAAGAATCCCATTTTCATCCAACACACAAAATCTTATAATTATTAGTTAAGAGATGGCCGAGCTCCATTCTAAGTGACAATTTCCAGAACTTGTTCCAATAATCATTTCAGAATCCCATTTCCATCTACAATACAAAATCTCACCATAAGTGTATAAGAAATCGCAGAATTCTACTTTAGGTGACCATATTCCAGAACTTCTTCCAAAAATCATTTCAGAATCTCATTTCCATCTAACATACACAATCCCATCAATGTCAGTTAAGAAATGGCCGAATTTCGTTTAAGATGGCCATATTACAGAACTTCTGCCAAAAATCATTTAGGAAACCAATTTTCATCCAGGATACCCAATCCCATCATAATCGGTTAAAAATTGATCGATTTCCGTTCCAGTGGCCCTATTCTGGCTTTCCCTGGGAATAGGGAATTAGGAAAAATATTTTCATAGCATTTTTGTCTAAATTGTATTTTTGGCCTACTGAAAAAATAAGTTTAGTGCAAACAATTTCAAAACCAACTGAATTGGGAAACTTTTGTTGCACAAAATTTTTATAGGGAAAAATATTTTCCAATTTAACTTTGTTTTGAAAATATTAGCACCAAACATGTTCCCTCAGTAGGCCAGAAAAATACAATTTAGACAAAAATACTAGGAAAATATTTTTCCCAATTCCCTATTCCCAGGGAAAGCAAGAATAGGGCCACAGGTGGCCATATTCCAGAATGTCTTCCAAAACTCATTTAAGAATCCCATTTTCATCTAACATTCGTTATCCCATCAATGTCGGTTAAGTAATGGCCATTTCAGGTGACCATATCCCAGAACTTCTTCCAAAAATCATTTAAGAAACACATTTTCATCCAGCATACCCAATCCCATCAAAATCGGTTAAGAATTGGTCGAGTTCCGTCCCAGGAGGGTATTTTCCAGAACTTCTTCCAAAAATCATCTAAGAATTTCATTTCCATCCAACATACAAAATTACATCATAATCAGTTAAGAATTGATCGAACTTGAGAATTTCTTCCAAAAATCATTTAAGAATCCCATTTCCCTCCTACATACCCAATCCCATCATAATCGGTTAAGAATTGGGAGCATCGAATTTGCACAAAAAGTTGTAAAAAATTTACGAACTTGAAATAATAAAACTTGAATTTGTGGTGTTGAAAATATTTGAATTTATTCTGCATTTAATTGAAGTTACTTTGAAAAAACTCGAATTTGCTTTGCAAAAACTTGAGGTTGATTTAAAAAAAATTGATAATGAAGTATAAAAAATTGTGGTTGAATTGTAAAAAGTTGTGAATGATCTAAAATAAAATTGAATATCATTTGCTAAATCGTGAATTTGAAGTACAAAACCTTTATTATTCACGTGATATTTATTCACAAGAACAGCACAACAATATTTTTATTTTTTATCTATTATTTATTTATTACTAGCTGACCCGGCGAACTTCGTACCGCCTCAAAATCAATAAATGTTTTTTAAAGTTATTAGCTTAATTAGATTGAGTTTTTTATTAAGATTAAATGAATACTCCAAACTAATTAAATTCAATGAAATTACAAAAATCAAAATGAAATATATTTTAATTACATTGAAATGAATGTAATTCACGTGGCAGCAAGGCTTTCGTTTTATTGAATTTAATCGAAATGGTTCGCGTAGCATTGTTGCACTACTTTCTTTTAAACTATTTGCTGGGTGGGTTGCAATGGAGTCGATTCCCTTCATTGTAGCACCTTGTGATATACGACATTTTTTGGTTTATTGTTAGGTGCGAGAAACCGGACAAGTGGTGCAGTGGTTAAAGCTTCGGCACTTGGACCGGTAGGTACTGGATTCGAATCCCATCAGAGGCTAGATGTAAATCGAATTTTCATCATCGACTACAATCGGTGATGTTAATAAATACAACTAAGACCCTCTGATGGAGTGCAGAATTCAGCGCCAACCCACCGTCCATGTCAATATACAGGTTGACATGGAGCTTGCAATGTGCAGGTGGTATACTGTAGTTGTGTGAGTAGGTGAATAGGTGAATGGGTTAATGATGTGGCATGAATGCGTGGTATCACAATGGGCCAAACAAATGGCCTAAGTGTCAACCACTGAAACCTAGGTGCGAGAACGAATAAAGCGGATGGTTTACCCACACATGAACATGCTAAGTACAATTGGCCGTGAGAGAAACATTCATTTTCTAGATTCAGGCCACAAACACTCAAGGATTGGCCTTGTGATTTGTTGATTGTCATGGCGAATGCAAGACGAATCGGAAATTGAATTCGTTTAAACTCGAATGGCATATCAGTTGGGATCATCGGAATTCTCGGAATGAGAACTTCCTCACCTTTGAACTTCCCTTGGAGTATCGTCGCGTGAATCACATTGCGCATGAGTTTTCTCACCACTAAACGCATTCCGTTACATAGTTTTGGTTGATTCAGGTTTCGTAGCATGATGATTACCGAGCCAACTTTTATTTGTAAATTGTGCGGTGGCAAGCCAGGTAGCTCCAATGAGTTTAAAAATTCAGTTGGATAGTTGGTTGCTTCGTCTTCGTTTGTCACACAGTCGATAGATTTGAAGGAATGAAGTGGACCGACGACTAGATTTTGAATTGTAAAATTTAAGTGATCCACATCTTTGTTCTTTGCCGCAAGAATTACTCGTTCATTCACCCAATTGTGATTTTTGTGGTTAGTAATGATGTTCGGGAACACTTTGTTGATGAGCTCGTCCTTCGTTGAGACAAAAATGCAAAAGTTCTGAGGAAACGAAATCAATCCGTTCGATTTGTCGACCGGGATACGGCCATTACCAATAGTCAGCAATTGCTTAGAGAATTCTTCGGCAGATGGATCGTTTAACAATGCAACTCGCATGTTTGTCGTCAGCTGAAGTTTCTTCACATAACAACACAGAGTCGATGATTTGAGGCAAGCGTTTATTTCATCAGCAGCGGTCGATCTTGGAATGACTGGTATTGTTTGACGGAAATCACCACAAAGTAGAATCATTGCGCCTCCAAAACATCTTGAGTCATTGCGTAGATCTTTCATAGTTCGATCAAATGCTTCCAATGCGCGTTTGTGCGCGATTGTACATTCATCCCAGATGATGATTTTACTTGCTACTAAATTTTTCGCCATTGCTGAGTGTTTTGCAATGTTGCATGTCGGGTTTTCAGCCGATTGAAGGTCTAACGGCAATTTCAACGCTGAATGAGCTGTTCGGCATCCTTCTAGCAATGTGGACGCTATCCCAGAAGAAGCAACTGCTACAGCAATATCGGATCTCGCACGAACAGTGGCCAAAATCAATGACATGAGGAATGTCTTCCAAGTTCCACCGGGCGCATCGAAGAAAAATAATCCACCATTTCCATCATGAATTGCCTTCATTAACGTATCGTACACTCCTTTCTGTTGGGGGTTCAACAGTGGTACATTGGTTCGAACTGATTGGTTCAATGCATGTCGATCATATTTATGTTCACGTTCCAATTCTCGATTGAAAGCGTCGTTCATTCCACGACATGGCGTTGGCATTCCTAATTTGACTAACAAACTGCCGCACATGCGAAAACACATGTCTTCGATCAAAAGCAAAGCCTGGTTATGTATCTCCTCATTCACCTCAAGATCGGGATTTCGGAAACTGACACGAATTCGATGTAGAATGTCTTCTGACATGTCATTCTTGTATTTGCTCCATAGTTCACGTGGATTTGATGGGAAGCACGTCGAAGTAATGATAGCAAATAATGTGCGTATGTAGTTTGTTGCAGAAATAATTGATTCAGCGATTGTCATGTCCCAATGAGTATCGTTTTCAAGCAAGTTGAGCTGTCGACATGCAGCACGAAATGTTGGGCACACTACACCATTGACAGTTCGAAGTGATTCAAATGATGTCGGCCCACGAATATTCACCAGCAACAACCGCAAGTAGAAGCATTCGTCATTCTTCGGATGAACTGTGTAAATGCGACCAAGAGCATCAGTAGAACGCACATTTGGATGATCAGGAACCTCATCGCCTTGCTTCCGACGTTGAAATTTTTTTGATGAGGCGTTCCAAGTGTAATAACGTGGCATCTCAGAGTAGAGCAATGTTCGTGCAAACGGATCACTTTGACAAATCGAAAAGAAACTGGTCAATGTTGTTGCTGGAGGTGTCTCAGCACGTTGAGCAACATTCGATGTGTTGAAATAAACTCGTTGACCATTCTCCAGATGCACCGCCAAATGTACAACAGTGGGATGACGTTCATGAATAGGGAATGAGAATATACGCCAAATCGCCTCATTGCAGCTCACATATCGACCAACTTGATAATGCGTGATTTCATCGTTTGTATTGGGATTTTGAACACCACAAACCGCCATATCGCGGCCTTTCGTGACATATTTATAAATGTATTTGATGGACTTCACTGAATTGCAGTACTCCACGTTGCAATGCGCCTTGAATGTTTTAAAAAGAAGTGGCGAATATGGAACAATCCAAGTGTTGTCGACCACGAAGTCATTTCCTCTCACTATCGTTGTGATAGTTCTACCGTTATCATCGGGTGATCGACGCCGGTACAGTAGATAACCATCATTGCCAGTGATAGTCTCTGCGGTTAAATTTCGTGGATGATGCTTGGGACACTTGTTGTCGACCATGCACGGTGATTGGGAATTGATGGAGCCACACGGACCGTGAACCGTTCGTAATTACAACATCATGCAGGTCTGGATCGGTTTCGGGATCAGGAATCTCGGCACATATGATGTCATCTATTTGGTCTGGTCGAATTTTTTCGTCTAACCAAATAAGAATGTGAGCATGCGACAAACCTCGTTTCTGCCATTCAATTGAATACATCCAACATCGAGTATCCCCAAAGACGCAATGCCTAACAATTGTTTGAACACACGTGCGATGATGTAGTGCCGATCGCTTGTTATTTGCCCGGGTAGCAGCAGTTGAACAATCTCTATCCATTTCGGATTGCAAGTAAAAGTGATGAATAGATCTGGACAACCGATGACGAACATATTTCAGTGCATCTTGCGCATATTCAAGCATATGACGCGGGCTGAAAATGTACGTCGCCGGTAGAATAGTCAATCGACCAACATTAGTGCTGATTGCAGCGCGTAAATGGATATACTTCTCCGAACGCAGTTTGGCTTGGTTCAACCGAATGAAAATGAGGCGCTCCGTTTCGATTTTGACGTACATGTCGACGCAATATTGCTGAAGCAAACGACAAAGTCGCAGCAAATAGTTGTCAGCATTTTGACGAATCATCAAACGATATTCATAATAATTCATCGAGCTAACCTTCTTGTTAGTTTCCTCACCTGAAATGAAATAAGTGAAATTAGTGTAATAATGGAAATTAAGACAACAGTACTCACCGCTCAATGGATTTATCATGTTGATATTGAAGTGATATCCATCGTCTCCTTACCAAAACGTATGAACGGTGTGTTTCGTTTATTCGTTGCAGTTGTCCAGTGTCGCGACGTGTAAGCACAATATCGCGCGGTTCCACGTTTTCACCAACAATCACAATTGCGATTTCATCTATTGTTGGAGCATTAAATTGGCGTTCGTGTGTTCCAGCGGGTCGTTTATCTGCTCTGATCACGACTTTGCAGTCGTCACTTAGCATGCGATCCAACGCAGTTTTAAACAACCGAACCAATGCATGATGTTCATGGAGTAGTTGCTGCAAATCTTGCAGAACTATCCTTTTCATTGCTGTATTGATCGTTTGGCGCCGATCAAGTTGATCCTCCATATTGCCCATAAAGTAGATTTGGATGAATTTGGATGACCCAATTCGGTGGTGAATTTGGCCTTAAATCTGTAAAGTCGAAGACGAAGTCAGAATTAGAGATTTTTGATCACCAAAAGAAAATGAATGTTTACTCTGTCGAGCAGAAATGACCTTGAATGTTGGATTGAATCCGCGTTCTTCGATAATGTCTGCTCCAAATGAAGTCATTTGGAAACATCCGTTGTATCTTTGAGTGTTGGATAGAAAATGTCGTGATTCGGGTGTCTCGCCACGAAGCAATGAATGCAACGGTTCAGGTGGTGCAGGCAATAATGGCAATCTCACCTTGCCACTGAGACAGCACAATCCAGGCGTTTCTCCAGCGAACTTCAATGCACCGCAATGGTCGCACACAAACTCCATTGGGCCAACTCGAACAAAAGGATGCGAGTTGTAGTCAATTGTGCAATCGTATTGAAACGCTATTCGATTCAAATCAACACTTGAAGAATTTCTTCTTGCGCGTCGAAAATTATCACGTTGTTGATCTGTGCGATAAGCTCGACGATTTCTCATTGCCAACTGAGCCATTTGACGTACTGCCTCTCTTTGTGCTTGTCTTTGTGAAGCGCGAAGTCGAGCCATACTAACGCGGCGTACTTCTCGTGTGATTTCTTGTTCATTTGCAGTGGATTGATTCGCAATAGTCCGAAGTCTAATTGCGTTACGGCTTCGTTGTGAAAGATTAGATCTTCTGGCTCGCGGCATTGTAAATAATACTGGAAAATTAATCACACATTCCAAAATTACATAATCAATTATCGATGTGCGCACAATCACAAATGTGATAACCTCACAAAGTGAACATCTTCGAAGAGAACTTACTGTTTAAAAATCCCGATCGAATATAGAATTCCGCAGAATAAAAAAAAATGAAAAAAACCAAAATAAAAATCTGGTGTCCGGTGTTGGGACACTCTGTACCACTAAACAAATTAAGTACAATTGTACGCAAAAAGTACTGTTTTCTTGATGTTGTTGGCATACACCACACAATCTCTTATTTCACTAAATTCCACCACTTATTTTAATATTATATGCCAAACAACAAACCACTTAACTAATATGAAATAACCAAAACCAAAAATAAATTAAATTTAATATTAAAATCGCAAAGGAAAAAAAATTTTTTTTGGAGTTGTCAAAACCTACTATTCGTACTGAAATCGTAATTCGGACGAAGATTTTATCTATATGAATAGATAAGTAGATAAAATAAAAAAAAAATTGGATAAAAAATAAAATAGAAATGCGCATGCAGCCTCCAGTCGGATTCGTATCTAGTACCTTGCGCTCCAAGCGCCGAAGCTTTAACCACTGCACCACTCGTCACATACAAACTACACCTACAAAATTCATATAAAAAAGTTTTTTTTTATTAGATTTTTGGGGCTTCCCTTTTGAGTTTTTCCGACTTTTCTTTTTTCCTAAACCACCACTGTACTGAGACGAACAAACTAAAAAAAACAAAATGTACTAAATGTATGAGAAAATGAATTTTCTTGATAAATTTTTTTGTTGTTGGATTTTTCCAATGTTTTAATAGTTATTATGCTATTCGGAGCGAAGACAAATCCAACCGTTCTTGAGTTATAAATGGTGTAACTAACCCGACTTTGTTTTATATATATTATTATATATGTCTCACTCGTGCAAAAATCAGTTATTGCCCTTGTTACCAGATTGTGGGGTTTCATTCAGTGCTTTGAAAAAATTATTAATGTGTTAAATAATGTTGAATTCCTTTACGGATAAGGCCACAAGTAAAACTAGTGGTCAGTGGATACTTCAAATTCAAAATTTTCAATATTATGAGAGAAGAACATGCGCATGATTAACCTACAGGTTTAGGCCTTTGACCTTTAGAGTTTTTAAATAATAAGAAAGATAGGTTTTTCAAGAGGTTGGGGTGATAAATTGATTATGGATATTTGAAGCAATTAAGAGCAATTAGATCATTGATATAAATAAAAGTATTAATTGTATTTCCGAATTTCCGAGCTACCACTAGAATTACCACAAAGAAAATAAAAATAAAGCAAATGTAAAAAGTCTTTCAATAGGGACCCCCTGTGCAAACCATTAAATTTTATCAGAAACGTTCGGCACATTACCTGATTTTTGTCCTCGCCACAACCGCCCTGCCAAGTCGACTATGCAACGTTTGGTGGCCTAATTCAAGTCAACCAGTTCGATAAATTATCAGCCAACACTCGTACTTTACCGAAACTCAAGGTCTGCTGAAAACATCGTTGCTGTGCCTGAGAAACCGGCATTGCAACAGCCATGAACGACGAGCGCTACAGATCGATTATAAGCAACTTCTTGTGGTCTAAACTGGGTGATATGGATACCGAGGACATGTGGATATGGATACAACATGACGGCGCTACGTGCCACACAGCGCATGTCACGATGATCACATTCATCACATTGTCCAGCAAATTCAGAAAGGTTTATGCAACAAAGTCATCGAATAAATTGAACCACTCAAATACGTGCCACCAAACAAAGCCGCGGCGGACATCTGAGCAATGTTTGAATAATCACAAACAAATTGTTTTTCTTTTGTTCTGGCAACCTTGCTGGGTTTAAATCTTCTCATTGCTTAAGCGGGAATCTCAATACATTTTGAATATATGTACATATTTAACTATAAACAAACTTTTTATATTGCGGCTGCCACTATTTCGCCGCATTGTGGCATGATCAGAGTGAAATAAATTTTAATAATAAAATCAAAAATATCATCCTAAATACTATTACATTAATTATTATAATAAATTAATTTATAAAAATAAAACGTTTTTTGTTGGACGACCAAATTATATGTTGTCTACAGACAATCCGACCTACCAACCAATTTTGACAATTTTTGTTTGGTCATATTTAGTTTACATGTAAATGTTCATTAGTGTCTCGTTTTATATTACAAAAAGGGAATTCATAAGTTTTATAATAAATCAAATTTTAAATACATTTTAGTATTAAGATAATTAATACAATATACAAAATGATTTTATGTTTTTTTACTCACCGAATAAATTTTATTTTTCTCTGTTGAAATTTCATACAACTGACTTAAAATCGTCCGACAACAATACACACCATCCGATTTATTTGATTGGTCGGTCGGTCGGATGGCATTTCCATCCGATACATCCAAACACTATCCGATTTTATATCCAATCCGACCAAATCTGTGCGACCGTCGAACCAAGTCGGATGGTCTGTAGCGCTCTTAAAACTTTTTCAGATTTAGTTTTTTATACCAATTCATAATTGAACGATTTGTAATCAAAATTACTAATTTCGCTTCTCGTCATGATGATAACGCGAGTATCAAGGTTTTCAAGTGATGGAAAATAAAAACAATGCAGTTCAAATATATACAATTTTTATATGTTTGTGAATGATAATACGAATACGAATGTTACTGAACTGTTTTAAAATAAAATATTTTAGTTTAATTAGATGTCAAAAAGTATGACTTCATAATTCTAAACTGCTAGAGTTTCTCGATTTGCGGTTAGTTTTGTACAAAATTTCTCATTTTAGTTACTCATTTTTATTAATATTTTGTTTTGTATATGTAATATTTTTCTCACTTCATTTGGATTTTCCACCCACTAGTCAACCAGTATCGTAGTACCATAATAGTTACGAATAGTAATTCTTTCATTTCGCGAATCGAACATTCTCTTCACATCAATTACCTCAGATGTAGCTGCCACTTCAGTTAATTCAGTCCAATCAAACGCACCTACGAGTATAGTGTTGCCGAGAGTTGATTAGTTTGTTCTCTCTCTCTCTCTCTCTCTCTCTCATTTACATCCCATGAAGGGATTGTAACAGATTATCCCTTCAGAGGTTCTTGAGCGGTGTTCTTCTAGCCGGCCTAGCTCAGGGTGTGTCGTGGGGTTTTCAAGAACTGAAAGGAATCGTGAATATACCGCGTTGAGGGAAGGAATGCCAAGAATCAGCTACACTACGGTTCACTTACATCGGTTTCACCATCTTACAGGAGGGTTTAATATTTAAGGCATTTCATCATACCTAACTCCACAAAAAAAATGAAATTAAAACGGAAAGCGACAAAAGAAAAATATACACTAAGAAAAAAAATTAAAAAAAATATTGATTTTTGTTAATATAAAAATATACATAAGCGTTATTTCTAATCCAAAAGTAAATGAAATAGCATGAATGTTTCACAAAAAGCTTATTAAACATAATTCATCTTGAAACTAGAAAAATTGTAGCCTTTCCCCTTAATTTAAGTTTTTTTTTTTTTTTTTTTTTTTTTATGCTGTCCGGACGCGCAAATTAAATTATAAAATAGTTTAACTTAAGAAAGAATCGTTCAATAAATTAATTATTGTAAGAAAAAAATATTTTTTTTCTTTTGTCAGCCTAATAATAATTATTTATAATAATATAATAATATAGATATAATAATAATAATAAATATATAAATGTATAAATTCACGCAGCAACAATATTTTTCAAGTAAACAGATATATTGGTGTAGTGTGTTTCAGGAAGCTGCTTCAAAATATATCCTACAATCCATGGTTGTGGTACTTTAACGTTTCACTGGGGGGCAGTGCTTCACTCCAGCAATAAAAACATACAATTTCCGATTTAAGATTCCGATTTACAGGAACGACTTCGAATAGAGCTGCTGAAAGGCCAGTACAAAATATTTGTTTTTTTCCATTTTGATTATTGAAATTAATCATCATCATCATCAGGAAAGTCGTGAGGAAAGAGATAAGATAAAAAATGAAAATATCTTTTTATTTTGACGAAATTTGAAAAAAGAAATAGATTTCGTAGGCAAAATTCAATCATTGATAAGCAAAATTCAATCATTGATTGACAATGAAGCAACGCTAAACGTAAACTTATGGCTGGAAAATCAAGTATTGAATTGCATTGTGGATAATACTGGCTCGGTACGTCTTTACGAAGATCTTGATTTGAACTATGTTCCTGAATCCCAAATTACATCCAGCGCAGTAGTTATGAGTACGCCAATTAAAATATTGCTGATCAAAACAATAACATAACGAAGCAACTGTACCTATTTGTCGTTTAATGAGGATTTTCCCACCCCATTCAAAAAATCTTTTTATTATCCGGGAGCTCCAACTGCAAAGAAGAAAATTGTCAAAAGGAAAATTATTCCTGATGCAATTATATCAAATAAATATTTTAAACACTTAAGAGAATTGAAATGGATGCAGGATTGAAGGGCATTATCTGGAAAATTGGCGTGGGCCAGAAAGAGAGAGTTAAAAAAAACTGATAAAAGCAAAAGAAAAAAGAACGGAACAGTTTATAAAACGAAATTTAAACCAAGATCATAAAACTAATTTTCAAATAGATGGCGGATCGAGTGTAAAAGAAATTAAAAAACATGTCCTGTCGATTATGTCATAGTTGCATATGAAGGAAAGTATTTCCCTGGGTCTGTACTGGAACTAAAAGAAACAGAAACATACATTAAACAATGCAAATGAGTGGTCAAAACTGGAAATGGCCGAGCAAGAACGACGCTATTTGGTATAAAGAGGAAGAAGTATGTAGTGTTATCAGCCCACATCTCTATTAAATGCCAGAGGAATTTATGCGGTTCCTGAAATCAAAACTTTCCAAAAGAATAATTTTGTTACATTTTAGTAAAATTATTACTTATCTAGTACCTGAATTATTTTTGTTATCGTCTAGTTGTATAATTTTTTGATTGATTTTCTAAAGTTAATATCCTATCTGTGAATTAGCAGGACATAATTGGTTTATAACACTTAACGTTTAATAAAAAAAACAAAAAATAAAAGTTTCCTTTTATTGAAAATTAAGTTTTTATTGTTTCAGCCGCTTAAACTTTACAGTGCCGATAATAACAACAAGAGCTGCCGGAAATTAGATCAAAAATAAATCGCATATGCCGATAATAAGAACAGAGACTTTATGCAATGAAATTATTTAATTTTTATGAAAGAATCTTTGAAACTTAACTTTTATAATATTATTCATGTTATAAACTATATTTATACGAAATATTATATAAAAAAATCACCCGGAAAAAATATTTTAACAAAACGTCAACGAGATTCTTATACTGTCGGTAATTGGTACATTTACCTTATACATCAATTTTTTTTTTTATATTCTGAAGGAAATTTTGCAAACTTTGACGGCCCCCCTGCAAACTTCTTACGGACCCCTAAGGGGCCGCGCCCCCCCCCCCCCCCCTGTTAAGAATTACTGTTTTAGAGCATCGACATTCCATCGAATGGTAATGGTTTTTTGTGCTTGTCTATTGAATGTAGATGACAGTTTGCACTTATATTTAAATATGACAAGCACATGATCGCTGTCCATATCTGCACCTCTGTAAGATCTAACGTCAGATATGCTGGTGGAGTGTCTCTTGGACACCATGACGTGATCGATTTGGTTTTCCGTGCTTCCATCATTCGATCTCCACGTTACTTTGTGGATTCTCTTATGTGGAAAAAACGTACTTGATACAACTAAGTTGTACATTATTGCCAGGTCGGTGACGCGTTGACCGTTGTTGTTACTAGTTAGGTGCAGGCTGTTGGGACCGATGTGCGATGTATTTTCTGCACTCCTACCGATTTTTGCATTAAAGCCGCCCACGATTATTTTAATGTCGTGGTGCGGTATGTTATTGATGACTTCCTTCAGCTCGACAAAGAATAGATCTTTGATGTCATCAGATTTATCTTCGGTGGGTGCATGTACATTAACGATCGTGATGTTAAATTTATTAGTGCGAAGTCTGTAATGAAGAGTGTAACCATTGGTGGTGTCATGGGCCCCACTCCCAGACCATTGAAGCTCTTGTAGTGCAAGTGCGTCTAATGTGTAACTATTTGCTTGGTTCGAAAGGTTCTGGAGATCTCCAGGTCTTAAGAGGCTACGCACGTTCCATGTTCCCATTTTTAAAGCGTTGTCCGTGTACAATTTCCGAGGTCGAGCTTGTAATGAATCCGATATGGTAATCCGAGGCCTTTGATTAGGGTTCATAATTTAAATGGTTCTTATGAGGGAAGGTTGTTGGCCTGCCGCTCAATCCGCTTATTATGTGTGTGGGTCACGTACTGGTGAGAATCTTAAGGCATCCAGTCCTACCTTGAACACATTTATATAGCGAGCCGCTTGATACAAGACAGACGCTGCTTCAGCAGCACCTAACCTGGAGAACAAACGCTGATTTGGCATTGGTTTTGAGGCGCTAATAACCCGCCCTGACATGTAATGTGGTATCCATGACTATAAACAGGATTTAGTCTGCTCGTCTCCACTACACTGCCTGATTCATTTAGCGTTACCCAGAGAGCACCGCGAGGAAGTATGATCTCGGACTTTGCCCCCCCCCCCCCATTCGTTTGTTCGTTCGCCTTTCTGAATTTACAGCATTTGTTATTTGTTTTAATAATCTGCTGCAATTTGCTTTGAGGTCATAAAAGCTTTTGTTAGGAAAACCCTATCTTGTTAGCATATATTTTCAGCATAAATTATTAGATAATTTATCCATTCAATTGTACCTACGCATATGTGTTTATATCAGTAATGTAGAGTTAAAGATAAATACATATATGTATATGTATAGCTTTTGATTACAAACCAGATACAGTAAGCCAAACAACACAAAAAATTCCTACCAAACCATTTTGTTGTTGGAACTCCAATTTTTTTTTTCGTTATCATTCTATTTTGTTACTGTTACATGTCCTATTCACTAACACTTTTATACATATTATAAACAAAAAAGCAAAACTCCCTCGGGGAAACTAAAATTTTGCTGTTTTGTGTCGTAAAACACCATCACTGTTTCGTTATCATCAGTTTCATACGACAAACAGTATTTTCCCTGTGCTGTACTTTAATAATTCCTACATCAACATTATATTAGAGGTTGAGAACCGTTCTGTAATATTAAATTGAGACTTTCGTAAAATGTTTAACACAAAATAAACCTAATTAAACTAACCTCAATGACAGGTTCCATTTACCAAATATATATACTATATACAAACAGGGACTCTTAAAATTCCCAGGCTGTTCTGTTGACAATACATAAAATGAAACCACTTTCACATTTCTGTATACATTTTTTTAATAATTTCTCAATTATAAATTAATACAATAAAATTTAAAAATCCTTAATCCCACAAAATCATAATAAAATACCCTTAAGAAATATAGAATAAGTATAATAAAAAATATATTTGAGTGTTGTAAGGATATTCATATTGTGTGTTAAAAACCTATAAAAGTTGTTTCATCTTTTGCAAAAGGCATCTGGTGAAATTCTATGAAAATGATCATTTAGAAAAGGGGAAATACAAACCAACAAAATATCTTAAAAAAGTTTTTCTTTTATTTGAAATAAAATAAATCGATAAAACATGAAAAAAGGATGTTGACCATTCTCTCGAGATATTTACAAATAGAAAATAAAACTTTACAAACCAACAAAAAATTTAGGCTAAAGTTTTTTTTTTATCTTCTGTATAGAATTTCATTTAAGCTCGTCTCTCAATTGAGTGACAAACTGAATTTTTTCCTATTTTCGTTTTTTATAAAGCAATTTGGTAAATAAAAGATTAAGGGCGACTAAAAACTTTTATACTGTTTCTTATGAAAAGCTTTTTATAAAATCTGTGTTATCAATTAAATTACAGGTGGTCTTGTTGTTTATTTTACAATCTTTGGTCACCGAACATTTAGAGATTTTTATACAATACATAAATTGTTTATATATGGTACAGCTACTACCTCCATAAAATATAACAACATGAATTATTAAATAGAATTTATATTTAGGCAATGTCCCGTAATGCTCTGAATACTAACAAATTTTTTTTTTTTAAGTACGGTAATTTATTTCATTCAAGGAAAAAATATCTTTATAAATGACATTTTTTACATGAGCTATGTTGTAGGTATCCTATATACTCGTATATTTACCTATTGCTTATACAGAAGTCTTCTGTTTATGTGTATTAATATATACATTCTATTGTTTAATTAAATGTGAACATGATATGAAAGGTAATACAATTTAATTTTCTTGATAGAAAAAGGTTAAATTTTACTGTTATGGATTGTGTACTTGAAAAATTAAAAAGCGTTATAAGCATTGAGCTTTTCTTTGGAAATATGTTTTGACATTTCAATTGTGTCAGATGTTTTAGAGTATTATTCTTTCCAGGTAAATTTAATGGACGAATTGGTTTTTAATAATATGAACAAGAAACAATTGTTCATGTTTCACCTGGAAAAACTTTAAACCATTCAGTCCTAGTTAACCTAAAGACAAGCTGACCGACGGAAATATCCAGCCGGCGCAAATTGAGAGTTCTCTCATGAAATTTGTATATACATACGAGCAGTATGATATTTAAATTTATTATAATATTGAAATTTTATTTTGTGTGCATTTGTGTTTTTAAGGAGGGTTAAGTGTCAAAATTTATCGAATCGGTTCCAATCGGTACAACCCGGTTCTAAGCTGTTAATTATTTTGATGCTTATGACCTACTTCATTTTCATTTAGGAGACGTCTTACATGGTATTACGCGGTGAATTAATAGACAAGTCACATAAAATGAAAAGTAATAAATTATTTTTTTTTAAATATGGTGAGTTATTGTAGTGTAGGAATTATTTTAATACGTTTATGTAATTATTGTTGCATCCCAAATATGTTAAAAGTAATAAACAGTGTATATTTTTTATTATTAAAGAGAAAAATTTGAATATTATAATCTTAAAATTAAATTACACATGCGTTTATAATTTTCTTTATTTAATTATAGTTTCGAGTGAGTATGGAACAAAAACGATTTTTAATTGAATTCGTTGAAGAAAACTTTGCTGCTTTGTTCGGGTTTGGCTCCTATGGTGGACACCAAAGGAGAATATACGCTATGGTAAGAAGCTACAATCAAATTAAATGAAATGGACTTATTAAACGTTCGTTCGGTGTATCAATGGAAACGAGTGAGTATTTAACAACAATTATACTACTACTATAATACATACAGTTACAATAAATCTCTAATAACTTATTTTTATTTTAGACATGGCAGGATCTTCGTAAGAATAGAAAAAAAATAAACTTAGAGCCGCGCGCAATCTCACCGGTGGCTGTGAAATTCTAGAAAATTTGGAGTTTACATTAGAAGAACAACGGATAATTGATATATGTGGACTAGACAACCTCGATGGTGTCCAAAATGTTGATGAAGTTGCCGTTTACAATAGGCAGGTAAACTAAAAACGTGCGTAAATGTGTTACAAATTATTAATAAATTGTAAGTTATTTATTTGATAGGAACCATCAAATAGTGTACAGAGCACCAGCTCAACGTCTGCAATATCTCACGATGAAACATTACAGTCAACACCAACATCACCGACGTTTTCGCCGATATCATGATTTTTAATTGTAACATTCTGTATAATTTGAAATGACAAATAAATTTATGAAATGACCATATGAAATGACCATATGAAATGACAAAATAATTTATGAAATGACCATATGAAATGACAACTAAATTTCCATACAGTAAAATTAAGTTATGATTTTATTTAATTTCTTATACAATACTATTCCTAAACATTTATACCCCTTTCGCCTATATAATTTAATAGGAATTGCCGTTTGAGTTCTCCTGAGTTGGATTCCTCTTCTGCATTTGCAACAGGTACAATTTCCTCTAGTTCACCATCATCTTCGATGACCGGGCAATTATTTGTAATTAAAATATTGTGCAACACCGCACAAGAATGTATAATATTTGCCACTCGACGATGGTTATAATGAAGGTGCCCAGATCCAGTTTTTAAGCAGCGGAATCTAATTTTTAGAACTCCAAAACATTTTTCAACGGTACTTTGTATTTAGGAGATATTGTTGAAACGTCTTTCATCGTCCGATGTCGCTCTTCGGTAGGGAACCATCATATATGGTTTAAGGCCATAACCGCTGTCAGCTGTATAATTCATATTTTTTAAATTAGTAAATTATGTATTAATTCTAATAAATTTGAAAACTAAGTTGTAATTACTATTTGCGTGTTTATTGAATGGAATTTTTTTTTGTTTATGTACGCATTATTCTTCCGTTTTTTTAATTGTGTAATGGCTATATGTGTGCAGTCTACTAGCCCAACTATCCCCGGTATGCCGTATTTTTCAAGAAATCCGGTTTTAACTGTTTCAGCTTCCGTCAATGTTGTGGGAAAAATTACATATTTCTTTATTAATTTTATACCAATTACTTCACAAACGCGAACTACAGTATGCGAAACTTTAGATTGGCTCATGACAGCGAACGCATCTAATGACACCCGCTGTTGATGACTTCCACTGGCCAGAAAATTTAAAGTTGTTAACATTTTGAGATGAATTGGTATTATTATGCTGTGTGCCTGACGCCGATTTTTTCGTCTAAATTTCCGACTAACTAAATTGATCGTTAGTTCGCCCAAGTATTGTTAGATGTCTCTAAAATTTACAAACCAAAATCTACCCGATATTTGGTTCTAAACTGCAAACTTAGTCCCAATTTATCAATTACCGATTAGAAATGTTTCGTAGAATGTTAAATTTGAGTTTGTTTAGCAGATTTTAATTAAACATCAGATGCGGTTTATTTTGTGCCACCTTTGAACGATTGGTATGAACTAATCATCAATTTAGTTAGTTGAAAATTTAGACAAAAAAATCGACGTGAGGCACATAGCAATCGATGTTCGTTGTCATTAATAAAGGATAAACCCATTTTCTAAAAATGTGTTTATTAAGTATAAGTGTGTTTCGCCAAGTGCCTACGGCAAATATTAATAAGGAAGTTGATATCCACAATTAATTTGAATACAACGTTCTTCGGTAATCTGTAATTGTCAATGAAGGTATTTACGAATAAAATGATTAAAAAGAAATCTATAGTTTGTTATGTATATTGTATATTTGTTATAAAAAAAATTTTAAATATCAAAATTATATGTTTTATAATTAGGCCAAAATTAAAAATGTAAAATGTTATTTTAAGTTAAACTTACCATCGCTCAGAAATATCAAACGGGTCCAATATATCTGGAAGATATTATTATATCATCGCGTCTTTAACTTGCGATTGTAATATAAAAAAGGAATTAATCCATTCATTTTAATATTTTTATTGTAATAAATTTTTATTTTAATAAATTTTCGACATGATACACTGCAACTAAAATTAAAAATGATAATATGACATGACATATCCATACACATACATAAACACTGTTTCCACACTAATTCACATGCGATTATTTCACTCTCAAGTTTTAAATTACGGCCAAAATTGTGATCCTGGTAGTATTAGTGTACGACATCACAAGTAAAATCATTGTGTGCTTATGCTGATCGGAGACTAAGGATTACAATCTAGATAAGTGCACTAATCGTATTTTATGGTCGAATTTACAAACATAAGCTATGCAGCCAAAAAATAACCAATAAGTCCCAATAAGTTCTTTGGTTGATTTTTTGCTTTTTTCATATATCCCTAAATGTTGATGATGATATGATATAAGAATCATTGAGAGATGTAAAAAAGTCCTAGCAGCAGCTCGATTCTGGTTTTCCTATAGGAAAAGGAATAAGGAAAAATATTTTTATAGTATTTTTGTGACAAAAAATTTTTCCTGGCATACTATGGTAAACAGTTGTGTAAATTTTTTCGAAAACAAAATTAAATTGCGAATATTTTTCCTATGCAATTTCGATACGGAAAAAAAATTTCCTAAATTATAAAATTTTAGTAGATCAAACATGATTTCTCAGTAGGCCAGAAAATGATATTTTTGGCAAAAGCGCTATGTAAATATTTTTTATAATTCGTTTTCCAATAGGTAAACCAGAATCGAGCTGCTGTGCTATATTATTTTTATTAGGTAAATTAATTGTTTAAAATTTTGATAATGGATAATGGTTGCTAATTTAACATAAAAGGTGGATTTTTTTTTTTTTTTCTATTGCACACTTAGGCCAATTTTGGCTCATTGTGATACCACTCATTTACGCAACATCATTAACCCAATCACCTACTCACACAACTACAGTATACTAACCACATTGCAAGCTCCATGTCAACCTGTGCATTGACGTGGACGGTGGGTCAGCGCTGAATTCTTCACTCCATCTAGTCTTACTTGTATTTATTTATTAACATCCCCGATCGTAAGCGAAGGCGAAAATTCGATTTACATCTAGCCTCTAATAGGATTCGAACCCAGTACCTCCCGGTCCAAGAGCCGAAGCTTTAACCACTGCACCACTTGTCCGGTCGGGGCCATTTATTGGTTTGGTTTTAATTCATAGGCTATGGCAACACTTTTCAGAAAGATTTGCTTCAAATTTTGAAAGCTCGTCAGTCCGATATTCTGCGTCACGTAAAAATTATGATTTTGCTATAGAGGATCGCGTTTAGAAATATTGAAAAGTTATATTCAAAAACAGTATTGTGCAGCCGAACAGTGCGAATTTTGAAAAGAAATATAGGTTGTATAAGAGCGCGAAGCGGAACCTCTTAAGCGAAATTGGTAAAGAAAGTTAGTGAAAAAGGCTTGCTATTGGATGACAGAAGTGGTCAACGAGCTCCGACGAGAATACTGCGACTGTGGTCCATAGTGTAGAACAGAATCCATCGACCTCAACCAGACGTCGATCGCCGACCAACTGGCCATTATTCGCAATAGCCGGACGAGAATTCTGCAGAAAGACCTCGAATTATTCACTCACAATATCCAGATGACAGCAGTTGGAAGCAAATGACTATCCACTGCAACCAACCGACTCCAACCTACACAATAAAAAAACGTTTCCACAATACAAACATGTTTTTAGCGTTTTTAACAACCCATTTTTGAATGGCCGACCCTTTAATATCCCAATAAGCGATTCCGATCGAATTCCTTGTGTTTCTCGTGCGCAACTACTCTTTCTACATGAAAATACTACATGCTAAAAGTTCTGATAAAGGTAGCTGCATTCCATGAGCGGTACGTCATCATTGTTTCGAAACTTAAAGGGTCATGTAACCAGAGCTTAAAATAGACATCCGTATATTAAACTAGGGCAGGAAATATAACAACGATTGTATGTCATGAAATCAATATAACCTTTTTATAAATATATTCTTTTTATAAATTAATAAATTTAATTTAACCTCTTTCTGTTTCATATTTCATATATTGTAAATTTAATGATAGACATTTTGTTTTCCATAATATTTTGCTTAATAAAGAATTTCGCATTCCACTTGTTACACAAGGAATGCTACGAGTATTTAAACCAAATATTATTTTTAAACAGGAGCATTGCTATAATCAGTCTTAGTGAATAAACACAATAAAGAACACTTCAATAAAAATAAATTTGATATTGGTCTAATTATTTAGAAATCCACGATTGCGAAATAAACACTTACGCAAAACCCATAACTAGGTGTAAATCTCTGCATAAATCAAGAATGAATTTCCATGTGACGTGATAATCATTTTCTTTTGAATTTGACCTTTTTAATACAACAAAACGCTTACAAAAATAACCCACACACAAACTACTGTACCACATAAATTCTATTATTAAAACAATTGGTACAAAAATGGTTTTGCATGAACTCAAGATATTCAACATAAATGAAAGCAAAGGAAAGCGTGATTTTTTTTTGACACAATCGTTATTTGTATTAATTTTCTGGTCACAAAACATTTTTGTATGAAAAATTTAGAATTAATTAAAAAAAAAAAATTACTTGGGTACGATCGAAAAATTTGGCACTTAGGGGTTATCCTTGCGCGGAGGAGATGAATGCTAAGTGGCTTTCAGGAATTTTTAATTTTAGTATATCATATATCTACATAAAAACATACACATTTTTGAAAAAAAATTGCAATCTTAGTATTTGCTGTTTTAATATGAAAGCAGTTGAGCGGCAGCTCCCATCCTCTATTGTATAAGACGAATTAAAATAACAAAAATATAATTTTTACATGTTTCATGATAGTATATTCAAATTGGTATAATTAAAATTAAGATTTAATAAATAAAAACCGCTGATTTTTAATTTTTGAATGAAAAAAAAATTAATACGTCATCTACACTTACGCCTTATTTTGTAATAATCACATTTTGTACCAATTGTTTTAGTAATAAAATTTATGTGGTACAGACCAATTTATCTTTATCGTTACACGGGCCCACTGCTAGCCTTTCTCGGTATCAATCTCCGGTGAAAAGCAGCAACAGAACTTCAACGCCGCAAATAAATTCATATGAATTAAAAATGAACAATATTTCAGATATATCTAAGTCATGCCTAAGTGGCGGGTATTACTCTCTCAATCTCGGATTTTTCTATCCCAGATTATTTTTCAATTTTTTCAACTTTTTTGTATGCAAAGTGGCGTGCCTGTTGAATAATTTACGTGATGGTTAAAACGATGGGATGGAGAAATCCAGGATTTTTATCCACTATCGCAACGGCACGCCATTGTTTTGTCAAAGAGAAGAAAAATGTTAATTTTTTAGGAATTTTTTTAGGAAAAATCACCATAAAATCAATTGAATCGATTTACGTTTCTTTTAAATAATTTCTATTGTATCTATATTTGTCGATGCGATGTTTATTCGATCGATTCTAATCGATTTAAATTCAACAAAATGATAAAAAAAGTGTTTTTCGTCGAAATGAAAAGCAAAAAAAAAATTAGATGTGGTTTTTCGGTTTTGATATATTCGGCAAATGTGTTGGTCTTGACTTGCGCAACAACTTTGCTGAAGAAAGCATAACGAAAATCTTAATGGTTCAAGAGCTATCAACGTGAAAATGAGGGTATATTTTGACTCAGAGCCAAAACATGTCGAAAGCGATATCTCAAAAATGGGGACTAACGTTGAAACCATGTGATTTGAACAGTGATTTGAAATTATTATCAAATCACTTAGTTTTAGAATAAAATATGTTTGTTGAATTCATATAAAAACATTCGTTTAGTCTGTATTTGAAAAAAAAAAGTTGGAGATGCCAAAAAAATATTACAATATAATTCTAAATTGTTAGAATTGCTCGTTGAGCGTCTTTTTTCGCTCAATTATTGTACAAAATTTCTGATATTTTGTATGCACTCACTCGTATTAATACTACGTATATATATTATTTTTCTCACTTCATTTGGATTTTTCAGACGCTAGAAAATAGACAATATCATAATACCATTATGTTGTAATACTATTTTTTGACATCTCCAACTTTTTTTAACAAATACGTCTAAACGAATAATTTTATTTAAATTCACGAAATATTTTATTCTACAACTATTTCATTTGAATTGCTAATATTGCAATTAATTTTTAACATTTTTATTGGCACCAAAAAGTTTGTTAACAAACAAAAAGGTTCAAATATAGTGTTTCTCTTTCGTTTTTGTTGTATCTGCTCTCAGATAGTAGCAATAAGTAGCATTCACTTTTTTATTGCACTTTTTATTAAGGCAGTGTCACATAATATCATTAAACATAAACTTTGCGGATTAGAAAACTATCCAGAAAATGTTGGGGTTGTTGTACTGTGCAATCGCAACCGTAAACAATAATTGTATAAAAGAAATAATTTCAAATTCAAATTTGAATATTAAAATTGATTTGGTAGACAACTTTTCGGATAAGAAATTGCTTGCTTGATGGGTGCTCGATCCTTAATTTATTCAAACAATTTTTGTTTTCATCTCCATCACACAATGTTAGTTTAGGGTTGCTGTAAAATCTGACAAGCAATATAAAAATGACGTTCATATTTTCAGTGTTAAATCCTTGTTATGAAACTTTTTCATCGACGGAAAAATGTTTTTAAGCCATTCCAGAGTACGCTAAATGTGTAAATTCATCTCCTAAGGATAATTTTAAAAAAAATTGAAAATCTTATTTTTCTTTTAGTGTATCTGTTTCCTCCACTTGTTGTACGACAGTCTTAAAAAAAGTTTTTGTTGTTATCTAATTTAAAATTTTAATTTTAATCTTTTTCATACCATCCGCAGAAATATTTTTTAATTAATTTTATTAATAAATTTAAAGTTTTTTTTTTATGAAAAACGTGTGTTAATCCTGATGTAACGCGAAAAAAAATTTAACAGCAATCTTTCTTCTAGCTTATACATTTTTTGTTAGGGAATGTCTTTTAAAATATTCGAAACCATCAAAGTCAAATTCACTTACACATGTACATCATTAAATTCCAACAGAACATTATTGCTTTCGTAAAATAATTTCACGCGAGCGATTTTTATATCCATCTTTTGAGATTGTCATTGTAGGGATTCGTTTTGTATGTCTGTAAAAATAATATGTGATACTCTTGCATGTGCTTTTGTATGGGTTAAACACGAAAAAACGAGGAAAATATCTTTTGGTTTTACACAAATCTCTTAGGAATGTAGAATAGAAATACGACTACGTTAGTATAAACATAAAATGATCTTATACCTCTCTATTCTCCCCGTCTCGACAAGATACGTACTCATATGACAAGGTTTACATATGTATGTACATCTCGTATATGCTAATTCTAATTTCTTATGTAATGATTATGTATGTTTTGTAAGCTTGACTGTGATATTTCGATTTTGGGTTTCTTTTACGTTTATTTGTTAGCGTAATTAGTTAAACAATAAAATTTTCGGCTGTTCAAATACAAACTATCATACTTCATTTGATATATGGACAAAATGTACCACATAAGTTTATTTCTTGTTACTTCAGTATATTGTTGTTCCTGATTTCTTGTAAGACTTTGAAAGTACAGAACAAAATACTTTTGTTTGTGTAAAATGTAAACACAGTTTGAAAAATCTACATTAACAAAGGATGACGTCCCTTTTTAAGTTGTCTCTGGTTCAAGTTTAAGCTAGTTTGGCCATTTTCAATTTGACCAAGAAATATTAAATAAATAACCGAATGAACCGATTAGAGGAACTTGGATTCCATTTTTGAACTAAGTTAGACACAAAAAGTTGAAATTTTGGGTGGTTGTTATTTAATTGTTTACGATTTTTTTTTTGAACTTAAATTCCGATATTCGAATAATACATTGTTAAGTGTTTGCATTGTTTTATAAATTGTAAAAGTGTAACTACTTCGTTTTGTTATCCCTTCCACGAGCGGTGCTTACCGTACCTTACAATCGTTTTAAGTGATTTAATTTGAAATATTTTTAGAAAATGTAATGCAGTATAAGTATGGCTAATAAAATCTGATCGAGAAGTTGTGGTCGTTCTAAAACAGTTATGTTTATTAATCAAATGATGCGCTCGGCTGTAAAATCGAAGGACAAAGGTTAGAAAGTCACAATCAAATGTTTAATAAGTTTTTATTAAATTGATAAAATATCAGAGGTTTGTTGTAAATAAAAGTTTTTCCTTTTTTGGTTTCGTTATTTACGTGTTAAGTTTTTTTTCTGAAAATCGATTTCGAACTATAATTTCATCATCAGTTCAATTTAAATTACAACTATTACGAATTGTTTAAGTTATTCTCCTTATATACTAAGTACTTCGTAATGGTTCAGCTCCAGCTATTATTAGATCATAAATTTTGTTATTTTTTTAAGTTAAGTTCCTCTAATCGAGTGAGTATATCCTTTTCTAGCTTTATGTGAAACTGTTAAGTTGTTATCAAAGTCTGTATAATTATGTTTTTTAGATTTAATATTGTAACGGTTTGCCACGAGGTGTAAGTTGATTTTATATTTAACATACGTAATGTGCTAAAATTACATCTATTAACACCAACCGTCATGAGAAAATTTATTCACGCATTTACTTTGGAGCGGTCAGCAAAGGCCGGCTAAAGCTCAGAGTAGGTCGTGGGGTTTTCCAAAGAATTTGTGAATCTTGATAGACCGCGTTAGGAAGAACGGGGATGAGGAAATAGGAGGGGTAAGATAGTCGAGGAGTTGCTGTAACACTTACTTACCGTACATCATCCAAAAATTATATTTTATTTTGCCATTCTGTATAATTCAAACGAAGAAAGACCAAAAAAATAACCGAAATAGCATGAAAGTAGAAATAAGTTCAATATGTAAAATAGCACTTAGAAAAAAATAGAAACGCTTATGTAGTTTTGTAATTAACTAAAAATTCAAACGATTTATTTAAATCAAACATATTAAATATAAATATGAAAAATTGTGAAATTTTTTTAATTAACAAATTCCTAATTTTAAACTTGACTATGTGAAGTCGACTTATTATGTGATAATAATTAATTATTGTCGCGCAAACAAAACACGGTAAATTCATAAACGACATATGTAGAATAGGAAATAATTAACTATTACCAGCCCCTTAACTTACAGTCTAAATAAACTTAATATATATATTTTTTTACAAAACCATGCATCAAAAGAATAAAAAATCAATAAAACTTATTACTAATACATAATAATAATGATAATATTGAAAAATAAAATAATAATAATCATAAAATATAAAGAAAATTTGAAAAGTAATGCCTAACTTGGTAACGGCTGGCGGATGATGTGCGTTGCTCCCTCGTTGATCAAGTTGAACTCCATCTTATACTCCAATACATATGTACGGTACTCGTATATCCAGTGAACGGTTTATGTTTGTTTTCATGTTAATTTGTTTTATAGTTATTAACATTTATAATAAATTTTCGATGTTTTAGTAGAATGTGTTATATAGTTTCGTATAACTAATTGTTACGCGTATTATCCAAAATTGTTTATTTTACAAGCCGGTCAACTTTATAATTTTAATTTTATTATTATTATTATTTTTTTTTATTTTAACTTTTGTATACGTCCGCTTAATTATTATTTGCTTACTTTTATAGTTCATATTATTATTAATCACTGCCACTATTTATAAAAAAAATCAGAAATACCACCTCTGAACTTATGAGCTTATAATCATTTGATTTCTGTGGTAATTAGTTTAGGTAAAAATGATCAAGGATTCGCTTTCACCGCAACGTCCATTTAAAGTCGCGCACTTTTCGTACAGTTTATCTCATGTACGTAATCGATATCACTCTCTCGTACATAATATATATAAATAATATATATTTCACAGTTTCCGTCGCATTCAATTTTTTTGACCCGTTCGTTAGGCACTTATTTAAATATGTGTTTTCTTACACTTTATAAGTATGTGATTTTAATTTTTTGTGCGTAATTTGATTTTGGAGCTGCTTCATTTATATCGCTTACGTGTTCTTTGAATCGTGTTAAAAAGGATCTTTCGGTTATTCCAATGTGGGGGTGCTATCATTACAGGTTAGCTTGTAAACTCCTGTATCTTTGGATTGTCTGACTCATTTATCTTTAATTTTTTGTTATATTTTGTTGTTGTTTTTATAATAATATTATAAAACATATTATGTTTTATAGTCTTTTGAATGTTTGTTGTATTATTTTGCTACAGTCTTCCCCCGAATATAACGCCTAGGCATCCAGTTCGAAAATTGATGTAATAATACATATTTTAAAATGTAATGTATAATCTTTAGATGATGAAGCAGTCTATTGATTTATAGTGATACCCATATTCTACCATTACAAATTTCTCATTTTTACTATCAGTCACTGTTAACAGAGTTAAAAAAATCGTCCTATCAAATCTTACTCTCAATCGTCATACAATTTTGTTTTTCCTTCTTTTATATATTCGTTCTTTCACTTGTGAGCACTGCTGTGAAACACTATTGTAACGTAACGCAAAACCGGAATTTAATTTTCGCATCGTAACGAAAAACCGAAACGAAAAATTTATTTCAACTCTAACGAAAAACGTAACAAAACCACGAATTATTTTTAAAGTTATTAAGTTACATATTTATTATTTATTTTCATATTATATTGGCAGAGCGGAGCGTCTCCTTTCTTTCTTGAAAAAAAATTATTACTATTATTATTATTATTATAAGAGTGAATATATTATTATTATTATAACATTAACTTACTTGAAATTTTATTAACTTACTCCTGTTGGAATGAAAACAGCAAAACCTCGATATGCGTCGATTCGATTTGCGACGTTTCGTAATAGCGACGGTAAATTTTTACTACCAAATTTCAGTTTGCATCGCTTAAATTCTTTGTTGCACTTAAATGATTTTTTCTTGGAAGTGCATGAATGTTATTCAAATTCATACATATACATTGGTTGTTTATCGGGGAACCTCACACTACATATGTATACATCTGATTACAAATTATGTGTAATATGTATGTATATAAATCCTAAATGCGATATTTCAATTTGCGACGTTTCACTTTGCGATGTTTCAATTAGCGACGCATTTTTATGGAACGTATTATGGTCGCAAATCGAGGCTTTGGTGTATATAAATTTAAAGAGCGAGATTTGTATCATTGCCTGTTAGTATTGTCATTTCTTGTTATTGTATTTTCATTCTATGTTTATTATTAATTCTATATCAATATCAATTCTATATGAAAACTTATCAATAATTGTTGTATTATATAGCCGTTTTTAATAGCTATGTATTTTATGATATTCAGTTCATTATTATAATCTTCTTTGTTCATTGGTATATTGTTTAGTCTATTGATCATGTGGTTGTATGCCGATACCTTATGCTGGTATGGATGAAGTGACTCACTGTGTATTGTGTGGTTTTTAGGTTTTCTATATATGTATTTGAAAGGTATGTTTTGAAGTAATAACCTAGGCACACCTAGGTTAGTTTCGTAACCAGCATTAACTCTAAACCATGGCTTTATAATAATGTGTCATGTTTAACCATATAGTTTCAAATTAAATTTGATCCCAGTTTCAAAATGAGATATTTTTCCTCCATTTAGTTGCATTTTACCGTAGACAGCGACAATTTAATCAAAAGCGGAAATAAAAAATACTAATTGATTTGACATTATTCATGTTTTTATCTGTCATTATTTTTGGGTGATACACACATTTATATAAGTGCCGCATTAGTTCATATTTTTTAATATAATTAAAAAGTATTTCAATATTTATTTTTGTCGAAATACACTTCAAATAAAAAAAAAGTTTTGCAATGGACACAAGTTCGAAAAAACAGAAAAATCACGTAAAATATGGTCAGATTCTGAAACAAATTTTTTTATAAATATTTGGGATGAATTTATAACAGAAGTGCGCACGAGAGTTGGTGGTTAGAGAATGAGTTAAAAATTAAGGTTAATGCTACCGAGGTAGTAAATAAAATAAATATTTTAACAAAAAAATATCGGTGAGGAAACTTTACAAAATTTAATAATATGTTTATCACAAATAATATTTCTTCTAATGCAGTGATGAAAAGAAGCAAAAGAGAGTTCCTTAGGATGTAGGTTCCTTTAAATGTAATTGGTACGATTTGGAAAAGGAGAGTTACCACTGTTTATGATAATGATAACATGATTCTTTTTCGCAGGCTCAAATAATTGGGAGGAATGGACGGATATTACAAATGATAGTTTGGTATATCGACATATTTATTTGTTTTTTAAATGAAATGTACAAAATATACTAAAACCATATTTTTTAGGTTTCTGATCTTGAGGATGCATTAATACCATCCACGTCCTTAATGTCGCCCAAGTCACATGCGGCCGAGATACTCGTTAATAATAGAAAAAAAAAACAATCAGTGAATACGAAGATATAATTAAAATTATGGAGGACTGTTCGAAAACGGTCGCAGAAGAATTAAAAAGGTCAAATAATCTCATGGAAGAAGCAAATGTAATTGAAACCAAAAAATTTAAATTCATGGAAAATTTTACAAATGCAAATTGTTCGTTCCAGAAGTGTGTGATTGACATTTTTAAAAAAAAATAATGTGTCTTTAAAATTATAATTATAACTACTACTACACCTGAAATAGATTAAAATAATCTAAATAAATGAATAATTAATTTTAATTGTTGTAAACGACTGAAGTAGAATTTAGCACGTGATATTTAGTGTAAATATAAATAATAGCATTTTTAGTTACCTAAAAATGTAGCAATAGCATTTCGTACAATATTCCCATTTGACGTAGATCTCTGACTATTGAACGTATTTAGGGCTGAATTCTTGCTGAATAGTTGGCACATTCGGTCAACGATCCATTTCTGAAGGAATCATTTTGTTCATTGCAGATATTATGTAGTATGCAATACGCCTTAACTATGTAGCTCGCATTGTCGATGTTGGCTTCAAACCCTTTACCAATTCTGCGAAATCTTGCCTTTATTTGTCCGAATGCATTTACCACAACTTTCCTGCCTTTTGAAAAATGTCTAGATTTAAATATCAATGTAAATACATTTTCTACGTGATTTTTTTTGCAAAATTTTAAGAAATACTCACCAATAGCACCAACACATTGCACAAACCCGAGTATCTCGAAACCTTAAACTATTTCATCGAATTTTTTGTATTTGGTAGATATGTATTTAAAAATTCACTTTTAAAAGTAGAAATTTCCAAAACAATTTCGCCCACTGTTGTTCTATATTCAGCTGACGAGCCTAATAGCCTTGACAGACTAGGGTTTAGCTAAACGCGTTTAGCTAAACTAGTTTAGTTAATCTACTACAAAACCAATTAGGTTGACACACTATGAGGCTTAGCAAACCCTGTTTCAATAATAAAATACGGTATCGCTATGTTTGTCCGAAATCGGTATTAAAAAAATGTCATTGACAGAACTATACAGAACAACGATATTACAAGAGAACCATACAACTTTTATGATGGATTTTTTTGGTTATGTATATGTACATAGATTTATATTAAATCAAAATTATTTAATTTAAAAAAAATTAAAATTTTAATTTTAAATTGGACCAATTTGAAAATAGCTATCGCGAACTCTACTCGATTGTTTTAAAAACAAACGCAGCTTTTATTTGTCATGGTATTATAATACGCACTCTACGGTAAGCGGTATGCCCAAAAGTGTATGTTGGTCCATATCACATACAAAAATCAATTTTTGACACGATTCGTTTTCGTTACCTACACAATTGTGAAGGCAAGCAGGAAAACGGATATAACATTACCCGGCCAGTATACACAATTGTATATGCAAATTTTGATTACGACAAACGAATGTGTCAGAATAAAATTATGTGTAAATTGAAGACCAGTATATACATTTGTGCATACCTTTTAATTTTGTTTTGTTCAGAAAAATAACACTAACTATAATAATAATAAAATAATTAATGTTATCAAAAACAAATACATAATTAATATGTTACATAATTTATGTGTTATCAAATTATTATGCTCTTTTTTAAGAATTCCCATTTAACTAAGATCCGTTAAAATACGGAAGATATTACCACCTGTCATTATTTACATACACATTTGTGTATGTTGAACTTAAATTAAAGCAAAAAAAAAAATTAACTAGAAAGGAATAACTCAAAAAGTAAGCGGCATCTATATTGTATCAAAGCATTAAATGACATTGTCCTATTTATAAATTTTAATCTTCATTGTTAGATGGCGCTCTCGCTAAACCCATTTTTATGCGATAAACTTCAAAATATTGATAGATTAACTGAACCGGTTTAGTTACTAAACCTTAAACAAAACCCGTTTAGCTAATCTCGAAGGTGACACATTAAGAGATAAAATCGAAAAAATGATTAAACGCGTTTAGCTAATCGCTAGTCTGTCAAGGGTATAACGCATATAAACCAATAGCTAGTCTTTTATCCAAACCTATTGGGGCACTGAATGATGTTTCCTCTCGTCTAATGTGGTTCAAACTAATTTTAATGAAGTTAAATGTATTTCTTGACACTCGAAATGTGTTTTTAAATTTTTGCTCGTCAAATTTCGGAACATCTTCTTCCCAATACCGTGATTGTTCAACCTAAATAAAACTAATAAAAATATTGTAAACTAATTATAGTGCTACATTTTATGATTATTAACTTACAATGGACTAAAAAGCGCCTATTTCTACGTTTCTTAAATTTATTTTCTTTTGTATATAGAGCTGCATAAAACGAAAGTTTCTTTAAATAATAAATAGCTCTTTTCATTGCTATTAACGTCACTTTTCTTGATCGAGATGATTCTCGTTTTAATAAATTTATTATTCTATAATTCGAAACGTGCATCGACAATTTGTTGCAGCCATTTTTAACTTTACTATTTATGTTTTAATTATTTGCACAAAAACGCTATAAAGAATGCTAGTCATAAAAAATTCAACCGAAAGTAAATATATTTTTTTTTAATAAGCGAAATTTATTTTATAACGTGTCACCTATTCTCATTTCGTAAATGATGAGTATGAAATATTAGTTTGAAACTAACAGTGTGTCTAAGGTATAAGAAATTATTTTTATTGTCTCTTCTGTTTCTAACATGAATTTATTAGTAGAATGTTTACTATTTACCGTGACTTACAGTGAGAATGGCCCACCCTTGAAAATATTCTGTTCAGTAAAAAATTTCTAAGAAATCAATTAACATTAAAATCTAAAATGAGTATTTTTAAAAGTTTATTGTATTCTTGTTTTAACAATAAAAAAATGATATATATTCAATAACAATTATAACAACAAAAAACAAATAAATAAGAGGAGAAAAAATTGCAGCTCACAATGAAAATGGCCCATCGAAGGTTAGATTCTAAAAAGTGTTACAAACAATATTTCTAAACAACCTTAATATGTTGTTGGTCCTTTTTCAACAAGCTTCTTGGTATTACCTGGGCTAATCTTAATCCATTCCTCCAATATTACAGTTTTCAATTCATTTTTATTTGAAATGTTATGTTTTCGAATTCCAATCTAAAGTTTTGCCATAAATTTTCAATAATATTCTAATCCGGCGATTGTGGTGGTGTCGCTTTTGGACAATTGTACAGCAGCCACTCTTTTACAATTCCAGCTCGGTCTTTCGGATCGTTGTCTTGATAGAAGTGAAATGAGTCTTTAATGCCAAAATTTCAGCGCTTTGTTTTAAGTTTGCTTTTAAAATATTTAAGTATTGATGTTTATCCATATTTCCATCAATAAAGTGCAGTTTACCAACTCCTGCTACTGAACAAGTACCCCAAACTACCATATGACCGCCACCGTGTTTAACTGTGAGACGCAAATGCTGTTGATTCATATCTTTATTGTGTTTTCTCCAAACATTGACTCTTCCATCAGACCCAAATATGTTACAGTTATTTTCATCCGTAAATAAAACGTTTCTCCAGTATGAAAAATCCTTCGTTACGTAGTTGTAGGCGAACTCCAATCTCATCTTTTCATTTTTTTGACTAACGAATGGCATCTTTCGTACAATTCTACCATGTAAATCTGCTCTGCGTAGAACTCTTCGAACAGTCTCAGCATATCTCAAAGTATCGGAGTGCTCAGTTGTGGATTATTTTTGGATTTGTTGACAATCTAACGTTCATCACGTCCAGTAAATATTTTTTTCTGACTTAGTTTTACTTTATTAATAATTCTTTTGTCGTTCTTATACCTTTTAATGGTATTTTTAATTGTTGTGCGGGGCTTACTAACAATTTTTGCAATTTCCATTGACTAAATAATAAATAATTAATTTACGCATCTCGATTGAAGTGTGGCTATTTATTTATTTATTTAATTATTTACTAAAAATTTGAGAACTGCACACTACATCTTGCGCATATAAGCGCATATAAGCTCATTTATAATGGGATGCGTGGTTCAAATAATATCCAAATTTCTAGACCTTTGCTTGGTGTGATTTTGAATAACTAAATTAAAAATGCAATTGCATTCAAATGTGAGCAAGGATACAGAAAAAACAAAAATTTGAAATTACCGTTATATGAGAAATTTTTGTTACGCAGGCCATTTTCATTGTGAAATAAATTTTGTTCTCTTTTTCTTTATTTATAATTTGAAATAAAATAATTGTTATTTAATTAATATATTTTATTTTGTTGAAACAAGAATGCAATAAACTTTTAAAAATATTCATTTTTGATTTTAATGTTAATTGATTTCATAGAAATTTTTTACTAAACAGAATATTTTCAACGGTGGGCCATTTTCACTGTGAGTCACTGTATAAATTAGTGTAATTTATCAAACTTTCTTTTAGATCCTTTGAATAATATAATGATGTCATCATTGTTAAACATTGAGAACGGTATATGAAAAACTAAAGACCAAGAAGAAATGAGAACCATAATCATCTCTGTCCTCTTGTCCATTAAAAGATCCGGTTTCTCCATTTGCTCACAGATTTAATTTAAAACAAAACTGAAGGAAAAACTGACAATATATTACATTAACGAATTTATTTTTTGTTATTTGAAAAACTAAACATTTAAAATTGAAATATAAAACTATTCCATATAAAAATATGATTAATTTTCTTTTATTATTAAGAAAGCGCTTACTCGTATATTCATTTTAATAGAAACGAAAACGAAACACACAGAAATTTAATGCTGTACATGTTTATAAATATTTTAGCATACAGTTGGCCATGTGCAAGTGAAAGAATGTATCTAGGGGAAATTTGTCCGTTAAACGCGTGTGGTTCAGGAAATTGATTACGCATTTTTTTAGATCATTTCACTTAGCACAGAATTTATTTTTCTTTTAGATATATTGATTATTTACGTATATTTGTTTATAAGAACAATGAAAACGAAATTTATTAACATTTTAGTTCAATATTGAAATAAAATTACGATGATATGAGGTAGATTTAGACGTCGATGAATCACCAAGTTGTTGTTTTAAAGGTCTATTGTGAATCTCACTTACTCGTCACCGGGTGAAGACTCGTCACTATAATTCTATTTTGGTATTATGATTTTCGCAGTGAGCTAGTGATCGTCACATGCGTGTCGCTTGGCGACTTGAAATCACCGCTTAGAATTTTTGATATTATAATTCTCACAGTAAGCGAGTCTAATGTCATATATAAACCTAACCTCACCTAAAATGTGGTGGTGAGAGTCAAGTGGCAAAGTAATTTTGTTTTATGTTTTTGTTTTCCAAAATCATCATGGACGGCAAGAGCTGTAAGTATTTTTGGTATTAGAAATAAAAAAAAAATATTAACATTAAAATAATTAATTTATTATTTTCATATAAGAAATAAACCAAAAATTACTACAACTCAACAGTTTATCAAACTTGTTGAAGAAATGGAAAAAACAGGATATTGCTCGTGGCTTTCCAGATGTTGGAAAAACCAAACAAACAGTTAATGAATTTTGGAAAAAATTGTCAATAGTGTTGAATAGCTTGGGGCCGCCAATTAGAGAAAGCATGGAATGGAGAAAGGCAAATATTTATTATACTTATACTTTAGAGAAGCATTTACATATACCTATATTTATAATTAGGTTTGGAACGACTATAAAAGAAATATAAATTAAAAAATAAGCAAAAATAATACGGAAGTTACAGCAACTGAAGGTGGCCGTTATTCGCAACATTGTTTGAGCCCACTGGAAAATCAAGTGGATGCTATACTCAACTTAAGGAAATCCGGCGCTCCCAGTGGGACAACTTTTGGAGTGAAAAGAATAGTTGATATACCCCATACACAGACAAATCCAGTATTATAAAACGATATACATTTTTCATTATTGCCATCAACCAGCTATGATAGTTGCTCAGACAATAAAAACGATAATAATGACACAACAACCCAACTCGTTAACGATACACCAATAGACCAGGTTAATATTAAAAATCAATGCCCCAACAAAACTAAACGGCCTAAACAAAACGCGAAAGAAATATTAGAGGACAAACGCCTACAACTTTTAGAATCGCAAACCTTCAAATATAACAAAACCGTTTGTATTTTAAAAAAATAGAAAAGAACACGGCTAATATCCAATATTATTATAAAAAAAACTTACGAATTAAAAGGAAAAAAAATGAAACTTTTGGAACCAGCAAGAACAACAATTTTAGAACCAGCAAGAACATGAGCTTAACACATACAAGTAACATTTGGAGCAATTACGATTAAAAAAGCGGAAACTGGAAATCGAAGAGCGCAAATTAGGCATTCGAAATTGTAGCGATTCCGAAGGTTGAAACAATTTTATTACAAAGTGATAAAGAAAACTACCTTACTGATGTATATGTTATATTGAAATAATTATTAATTTTATTTTTTACTTGTTATACAATAATTTAAATTTTTATTATGGAATATTGTGAATGAAAAAATGAAAAATTGAATTGTTATATTATTATTATTAATTTTTATATATTGTTCAAGAAATGAAATAAATTTTATAATGAATTAAGAATTTGATCTCGAACTCGTTTTCCTTCCTGTAACATGTTTACGTTTATTCCAGTTTGTTCACCTTCGTAATCAGATTCTAAAAATACTTTCTTCAATAAATACCTCGACGTTCTCTGTATCGAGTTTATAAAATCGACATACGAGTATGTTATGTAATACACAACACGTATTTATTATTTGTTTTGCCTTATCAGGGCTATAATGTAGCTCCCTTGCAGCCAATAAACAACAAAATCGAGATTTTAATACTCCAATGGTCCGCTCTACGACATTCCGAGCAGAAGAGTGCACTTTGTTAAATAGAGCTTCTCGACTTTCTGGTACTGCTTGTTTAAATGGCGTTATGAGGTAAGGCAGCAATGGATATCCGGAATCGCCTGTAATATTAATTTATAAATTTTATTTAGATATAAATGCATACAGTATATGAGTAAAATGCATATGAACCTCTTTTATCCGGAAATCTGTTATTCGGAAAAACATCTAATATCCGGACAACGTGTTTTTCGTATTCTTTCATTTTCTCTTTTTTTTACCTTATTTTCATAAAATTAAATGATTTTTTTACTATGTAATTAACTAAAATAAATTTAAAATCTTAATAAATGACACTGAAGTTTAAAAAATATTAAAATATGCTGTTTTACTATGAAATCCGGAAAAATTTTATTCGGAATTGTTTCCCCCAGTCGTTCCGGATAAAAGAAGTTGCACTGTATATTTATACCATACCTAAAAGCAAGCTGTTGCGATCTCCGTTTTCATAATTTTCAGCCATGGAAAAATTAATAGCACTGTTATTCCAAACAAATGAATCATTATTCGATCCAGGATGTCTCGAATCTACGTATTTTATGTTCAGATTATGGTCACATACCCAAAAAACGTCATGTTTAAAATTGTATATACCTACTTTGAATTTTTTTGAAAATTGTATATGCATACCTACTTTGAATTTTTTAAGTACTCACAATAATTGTCTCTCTCTCTCTCTAGCTTCACATCCCATGAAGGGATTTTGCCGCCCGCACTATGGTCCTCCAGCCGTCTCGGTCCGTCGCTCTCGACCTCCAGTTTCGACATCCTAGTGCCTGTAGATCTTGTTCGACGTCGTCACGCCAGCGCAGTCGGGGTCTTCCTCTACGACGAACACCGGCTGGTTGTTGATGGAACACTTTATTGGTCATCCGTTGTTGTGGGGACCTTGCAACGTGGCCGAGCCATCTTACTCGATTGGATTTGATGAATCCGATAATATCGCAACCTCCAAGAATTTGCTTTATCTCGTGGTTCATGCGAATCCGATATTCATTGTTCGTGACTTTAATAGGACCAAAGATGGAGCGAATGACCTTCCTTTCGAAGGTAGATAATAATCTACAATCATTAGTGGTCATGGTCCAGCTCTCGCTTCCGAAAGCCAGCACAGGTCTTATGAGTGCTTTATAAAGTGCGAGCTTGCACGACTGCGATAGATGTCTAGATCGCAATAATTTTGATTGGGCGTAGAAAACACGATGTGCGGCAGCGATTCGGGCTTTTATATCTGCCAGCATGTCATTTGATGATTATATAACTGACCCGAGGTATTTGAAGTTTTCAACGCGATCAAAGTTATGGTCGCCAATTCCGAGATTTGCCGTAGAGATGTTCCTGGGTGTTGATACAAATTTGGTTTTGTTAGTATTCACCTTCAAACCAAGTCTTCTTGCGCAGCGATCGAGCGGCACGAAACTGTCCTTGATATCGCTAGGTCTTCGGCCAAGAAGTACGATATCATCTGCATATCCAAGGATTTGGCCTGATTTATTAAATATACAGCGCGAAGTTTCAATGTTGCTTTTTCTCACTACGTACTCAAGCGCCAAATTGAACAGCACAGGCGCGAGTGCATCTCCCTGTCGAACACCAGATGTTATTTCAAAGGAGTCTGACACAGTTCCTTCAATTACAATTCTACATACAGACCCAGACGTTGTTAATTTGCACAGAGAAACGAGTTTCTCTGGAATTCCTAGGCATATGAGCGCGGCCCAAAGGTTATCGCGGTTTATACTGTCATATGCCTGACGGAAGTCTATATATAATTGATGTATGGTTATGTTGTACTCCCAACATTTTTCCAAGATCATCCTCATGGTGAAACACTGGTCAGTGGTCGATCGATTGGGACGAAAACCACACTGATAGTCGCCAATGATGTTTTCGGCGAAAGGGATGAGTCTGGCAAGTACAACATTAGCCAACACTTTGTAAGCAGTGTTCAATAGAGCTATACCACGATAGTTTTCACATTTAAGACGGTCGCCTTTTTTATGCAACGGACATATGAGCGCGGTCTTCCAATTCTCCGGCAACTCTTCTTGGTCCCAAATACATACGATGAGATCGTATAGACTTGTTGCAAGAGTAGCGCCTCCGAGTTTTATTAATTCTGCGGGGATTCCATCGAGACCGGGTGCCTCGCCGTTTTTCAATCGACTAATAGCTGCGTCTACTTCCTCCACTGTGGGATATTCGACGAAGACCTCATCACCTGGAGGAGCTATTGGTCTAATGGGGGTCACGTCGTCATTCCGATTTAGTAGATTTTGAAAGTAGGTTTGCCATACTGAGAGAACATCAGCCACGTTTGTTCTCAATTCTCCATTCCCGTCTTTGATGGCTGTACTTCTTGGGTGGAAGTCTTTAGTGAGATTCCTGGCATTGGCAAAACAGTCCCTTGAATTTCCTACTTCCGCTTGGAAGCTGATGTTTTCGATGCATAATCTCATATGATCGCGTTTCTTTTGACGAAGGTATTTAGTCGTGGCTTTCCTGGCGCGGAGATATTCTGCATGTGTGCTTCTAGTGTTGCGAGCCAACCATTTTTCACGAAGCTTTTGTTTATTTGAGACGATCAGGCGACGTTGATCATCGAACCAATCATTGCGGGGTCTCGGAGGTCTTCTTCCGATAGTGTTTTGCGCCGCGGTGGTAATGGCTGACTGTATTGTGTGCCACTGCTCCTGGATGGTAGAAGGAGCTTCTTCGTTGTTGCTTGGCCGCTCTAGATAGTTAGTGACAGCTGATTGGTAACTCTGCAGTGACGTTTGGTCTTTTAGAGCATCCACATTCCATCGAACGGTTTTTTGTGCTTGTCTGTTGAACGTAGATGACAGTTTGCACTTATATTGAAACCGAACGACTTCTACTTGCGTAGAAACAATTCTGATTCATAGAATTTTTGCCGTCGTCCGATACGTACCCCATGCGGCGTCGGTTCCCGCAGCTCCAGCCGGCAGAGGGGAACGGTGTGGGTTTCGGGGTACTCAGACTACGACCTAGATTACCGCATTTTTTTGAATATGAAAAGGGGGAAAAGAACCAACATAATGCATGCCATCAAATTGTGGATATATGGAAGAGATATTGGGACCCGGACCCAATAGGTGTTGAAGTATACTCCCCGATGTTTAAGGCTATTAAACCGTGATTGTTAAATTAACTTAGGGTAGCATTATTACCCAACAAAAAATTTTTAAACGTGATTTTTCTTATTTTGGCTTACGGCCCTAGTGGTTAGTAAATATTAAGATCCGCAAAACGTTGCTGGTAGAAGGGTGTGCAATGCCTGAGGCACTGTTGCTTAAGAACCACCCGTCCCTTTTTCCAGAGGGACAACCAACATACGCTCTGCGGATCGGTACCGCTTGGATTAGTATGACGAGTATGATTATGTTGTATACTTACCAAACAGCCGGGCTGCTACTGCTGATTTCCAAAAGTTCAAATAATTTCACAACAAACAATATAGAAAACACGAACGGGTTAACTGATACTCCAAATCAAACGCCACAAAATAAAATACCCTATACTTGGTTCACGACTTAAAATTTATTGATGACAATCTTTGTCAAATTTCACTGATTGATTTTAAATAAATTTTCACAAAAACTACAAAAACACTCAAACTATAAACAGTCAAAATATAAATCTACGTTTGTTTCTTTTTAAACTGCACCGCACGCTCGCCTCTTTAAAAACTCTACAATAAAAACTGACCACTAAAACTGGCCAAAACTAACAAAAAACTGACCCCTTACCAAAATTTTGGTACGGTATTTATACATATTACTTGGTTGAGGCGGGAGGGGAAAATTTTTAGTACAAAATGTACTACTCTCTCAACCAAATATAATAATTTCTGCCATATTGGCAAAATGTATAAATACCGCCCATTTAAAAGTGTTATAAAATAATCACTTGGGGAGTTTATGTATGCCGTGAAAACTGCAACGTTTTAAATTCCTACTTAGGTCGTTCGATAACTTTTAAGTAGGAAAGTAGAACATTTGCTTTTATCGCGGACATAAACAACATATGGATACGTAGTCTAATTACAAAACATTTATTTGCAATTAGATCGCGTAAACAAGAAATATTTTTATGTTTGCTGTATTGCAACTTATACCAATTTTTAGGTATATGAATGCAACAACAAACACAGAGAAGCATTTGTAATTTCGGCATGACTAGATATAGATATTTGATGAATTTTAGTGAAGATGATCTCTTCAAGGTTATGGCGAAATTACTTCAAAAATTATTATTATAATTATATGAAAATTGTGTGGGTTGAGTTTTCTTAGAATTGATAACGGAATAAATTCCGTTACAGCGTGGGGAAAACCCAATCCCTGAGATGAAAAGAGATCTCTTGCTCTATTTGGGAAAGGACAGATGGAATAGGGTCATGGTTTAATGGTACAGTTAAGTGTGAGTTCAACGTGGGGAAGCCCCACACCCTGAGTTGTCTCGAGCCGGGCAATTAATCTACTTATTAACTAATTATTATCCACTAAAATAAAATGTACTTGTATATCTCCTATACTTATCATATTAAAATGTCTTTTAAAAACAATTTTTTGATTGCTAAAAATGCCAGAAAATTAACACTAAGTTAGTTTAGAAATTTTATGAGAATTCTGTATAATTAAAAGATTAGCTATTTTATTTAACCTAATATTTCTAGAAAGTTCAATTTGAAAATTCAATTAATCTAAGGGAAATTTGCAAAAACTGAACAAAATATTTACATAAAAAATGATGAAAGTTAATGTGATTTACATCGTGATGTTGAGCTGGTCCTGGACCTGGATGCTGCCTTATTTGGTTATGGTGAACGTCGAGTTAGGAACAGTAACGTCGGCATTTTTGTTGCCTCTTCCTTCTGCTGCTATCATGTACTGGATGTGGAGTGCTGCTTTCTTAATTCCGGCTTTGTATGCCACTTGAGATAAATTTGATGAGAGCCAACTGTGGTTTAATTGATAGTTTACTGGTTTCACTATTATACTACGATGTGTTTCATAGTAAAATATTGCTTGTTAGGGTTATCCATCCCTGTTATATATATAGCAATACCAAATTATTTTATATGCGGCTATGGTTAAGTTGGTACAACCGGATCGAACTATGTGTCCTGTCGACACCATATTTATCTTCGATCTCTAACTTCAAGACGAAATTGTTGCTCTGGCTGTTTAGAAGCTATGGCTGGATGGTTGAAAGTCAATGCTTATAATACCTCTCACGCGGATATTTTACTTTGCTTATGGCTCATTTCGAATATGTGGGTTATGCTCAAGTTCTAGTTGTCGCAAATTGTAACTAATTTTGAAGTTAATCATTCCATAGTTGCTGGATAGCACATTCCGTTTGTCGATTTAGGGTCTAAGTTTAGTTAAATTATATCGTCTGAAGTGCCATTGGTATTTGTTGTCTGATTTGATATTTGATACAAATCATCTGGAATGTAGAACTTCGGTTCTGCCAATATGACTACTGCTAAATTTTCACTGACAGTGATGTACCACTTGATACACAATGATTTTATTGTCGCTGGAGTTGTGATCCGGGCTCTCGTTTTATTTTGATCGGTAATAACGTCTTCTGATTTCTTTCTTTCTTCTTTTGCGAACGAATGTATCCTCTTATGTCTATTCTCTGATTTGGGTCTGATTTATTGAATATCATGCAGTTCGATGTTGCCAACAGCTTTTCGTTTACTCCAACGCAATCTGGCGTTAAATGCACCCATAGTGATTCGATCTCAAAATGTTATTCCCAATATCGATTATCCATGGAGTTAATGATCTTGATAGTGAACACAAAGATCCAAGTGTTCAAGTTACTCTCTTTATATCAGATGAATTAAGTTTACGAACAAATTACAGTACTGCGGCATTCGCTGGGATGATATTTAACGACTTCGGCTTCTTGTAAAATGTCACGTACGAAACTGTTCCTACTTGCTCTGAGCGTTGAAAGTATATTTAGTAACTTCTTCTGGCTTCTTTTGGTCCCGTTCATACCCAGTATCACATTATCTCTATCATTTTCATTCTAACCCTATTAACTTAGGCTAATTTATTTTAAATATTTATTTTAAATTCAAAAGGAGTTTTTATAACATCTATAACCTATTTTAGTTTGGATATTTTTTTGTTTTTTTTTTTTTTTTTTTTTTTTTTGTTTTGTGTTTTTGTTTTCTTAACTTAATCTAAAATTGTTGATGGCGCTACCTCAATCCCACTTTCGTAACTATCTGAATGGGGTTGAGCTAACCTCATCCTCTATCTAAACTTAATATTATACATTCCTAATAACTACTGCCTTAACTAATGTCGCTGGTAAATTCATAATATCGCACGCGGTTACCAGCCTTCACTTTCCCATTACATCACCTATGTAAATGCCCGAACTTACATAGATGGTCTAGTGGGAAAGTGGAATATATATCCGTCCACGTTTTCTACGGCGGCGTTTCCAATTCCGGTAGAAAATTTTTGCTACCGATTTCCGGCTAAAACCCATTTTGTAACCGGAATTAATTTTTACGGAGTGCGAAAATGCCAAAATGCCGTACTTAGTCTCACCATGACATTTCCAATTCCCTGAGTTCGACATTCGTACTTGTAATTTTAGCATTGATGGTGGTATTATGGCAGTTATAATGTTACATAGCAATAATTTTACCTTTTTATGAATGTTTTTAATTATTATAAGATTAGCACCGCTTCTTAATGAATCAGTCTGAATTACTGTAGAAGGTTCGCTATCACTAATTTTGTTGTCAGAAGGTGAATTAGGCCTATCAAGTGTTTTCCAAATCAACAGATGGTTCTTGGTAAAGGGATCTGCACCCATTTTAATTGCATCTGGGTTTAATTCTAACATTGGAATATTTTGTGAGAAATACGTCAGATACTTTTTGGTAACTTCGAAGTTTAAAGGCCTCATGTAAGAATGGTATGCCATTGAGAACCTGATCATGAGTAATTCAGAAGGAAAGATCGTCGGTAATTTAATTACCCTAGGTTGAATGATTTCGATTGATCTGATGATATTACCTATCTGTATTTTATAATTACCACTGATAATTAAACTTTTATCTCTAACTTTACCTCTCTTATTATCCTTAAAATATTCCAAAGAAACACTTTTGGAAAATTCTCCATCGAATTTGACCCTGGTTTCTTTTTTAGAAGTAGGTGGTGTCCGTTGTTCTATTGCACCAGATGGAAACGTTGCTTGTGCTGCTTTAGACAATGATTTTCTAATTACTTTGTTTTGAACTACTTGACTATCGTTTCTCTCGACTAATGACGTTTTAACGTCAACCTCCACCTTGCGCATAGACGGTGGTTCGTTAAATGTCTCCACCCCCAAATTTTCACACTCACGTTGGTTTCGACTTAATTTTTGAACTATCCGTGCATACTGCTTACGGGTTCGTTCATCTTTAAAAAGATTCCTCCGTGAGTTGTTCGAGTGTGATGAGTTGAGGTTATGTGGGGTTTTCTCTAGATCTAATATAGCCTTAGAGTCATCCGAAATAATTTTCAAATAATGTAAGCGTCTTTCCCACAAATCCCTTACAGTCAAAATCATCTCATCAATTATCTCCTGTAAAGGGAGTGTAGATCGGATGCGATCCAGTCTACCTTGAATGTGTAACAACTTTGTTGACACAACTGGCAATTGCTCTTCCTCTGTAATAACTCCATTTGTTATTTGGCGAAACAGTTGCTTAACACCTTCCAGTTTGTGAAAACATGTCACTACCTCTTCTTTGAGTGATCTGATCGCAGCTTGATGTAGAACCAGATTATTCTGTTTAGGATTTAACCGTTCTTCCATCAATTCCTTCTTCAAAGCGATGACTGCTTTATGATAAGACACGACGGGAATCTCTCGACATTCACATTCGATTAAGATTTCGTCGTTGTCTAGATATTCTACATTCATTTTAAAAAAATGGGACTTAACCTATATCACAGTAACTGTATATTAAACTGAAAAAAATAATTTAAAATTGAATAAAATAACTACAGAATTTTTGCTAACATCCCTAAGCAATTTCATCTTGAGCATATTATTTCAGATTTTTATTTCAATATTAAATGAAAACAACCACGGTTTAATTTCCCTCATCATGAAGTAAAGAATTCCACCTTTTTGGGTCAATTAGGATAAGGAAAGGAAAATGTATTTTAAATTTTGATGAATCTGTTTCATTATCTTCAATGTTGCAATGGGCTTCTAAACTCAGTACGAGTGATCCTCATTACAGTAGTAAATATGAAAACAGAATTCATTTAGGATACCTAATTGATCATTACCATGTTCTTGCCCTCTTAATCGCAATTGGCAGTCTTACTCTATTAACAGAGGAGCTCAATTGCGCGAGTTGACAAGCGCATTGTAATGTAAGTGAACCAAAGTTAGCGAGGCCTTTTAAATGATTAAGCGCTCGAACAACAGCTACTATTTTTATCAGTTAGGAACGATAATTCGCCGCCTATCGTTGAGAATTTTCATGACATGTGATATAATTACAATTAGCCTATGTCCGACCTCGTGGTCGATGCTCGTTCACTAGCAGAAAACTGAGGTGAACAGCTAAGTGTAAAATATTCTGAACGCGACTAAACTAAACTGGGTGGACTTGCAAACCTCATCCCGAAAGATGTAAGATAAAATTTGATTACGAAGTGGAAAAAAACGCAAAACCTAACTATATGTCAATTGTAGAAAATTAAAATTTTTATCAAATAATAAATTTATCTTACGGCTCGTGGTAATTTCTTACCTATAGCCATAAAGATTTAACTGAGGAAAAGAAATTAAAAATTTAGGGTCAGTTCTGCTTTACTAACCAGGATATGGAATGGTACATTTGATAGCCTGAAAAATGAGCATCCCTTTATACCATCCGATAACTTTTCGGCAGGAAAGAGATATGCCCATTACATCAGGGATTGTGTCATTCTCCCTTACTGGTAAAATAAAGCGAAACTGTCGATTGTACACGGTATCGAAAACCGTACAATCTGATAGTTAATATATGTATTCTGAAATTAAGCATCGTAAAAATGGCTCATCGAATTCCAGATGCTACCACGAATATCAGTTCATTCCCCGGAGTGCGGGTTGGGACAATGCCACAAATGAACTGATCACACGAGGATCCAGCACTGGAACTCGACAATACGAATCTTTTTTCCGTGTGTGTGTGACCCAACAACGCATCTGGTCAGGCATGCCACTAAGACATGACCGCAGCCACACTCACACCGAAAATGTTTCTCCACTTTTTCATGTTCAATTATAGAACACATAATTTAAATGATTGTGTAGAACTCCACAAAAAAATGAAGCTCGTATAGAAACTTTAATAGATTTGGAACAGTTGTTTTGTCCCTGTTTGGGCGCCACTTGAAACAGTGGTGCCTATATATATATATATATAAATTTTAATTTTTGAACTGGTGTTGTGCTCAGTTTGGGCGCCACTTGAAACCGAACGACTTCTACTTGTGTAGAAACAATTCTGATTCATAGAATTTTTGCCGTCGTCCGATACGTACCCCATGCGGCGTCGGTTCCCGCAGCTCCAGCCGGCAGAGGGGAACGGTGTGAGTTTCGGGGTACTCAGACTACGGCCTAGATTACCGCATTTTTTTGAATATGAAAAGGGGGAAAAGAACCAACATAATGCATGCCATCAAATTGTGGATATATGGAAGAGATATTGGGACCCGGACCCAATAGGTGTTGAAGTATACTCCCCGATGTTTAAGGCTATTAAACCGTGATTGTTAAATTAACTTAGGGTAGCATTATTACCCAACAAAAAATTTTTAAACGTGATTTTTCTTATTTTGGCTTACGGCCCTAGTGGTTAGTAAATATTAAGATCCGCAAAACGTTGCTGGTAGAAGGGTGTGCAATGCCTGAGGCACTGTTGCTTAAGAACCACCCGTCCCTTTTTCCAGAGGGACAACCAACATACGCTCTGCGGATCGGTACCGCTTGGATTAGTATGACGAGTATGATTATGTTGTATACTTACCAAACAGCCGGGCTGCTACTGCTGATTTCCAAAAGTTCAAATAATTTCACAACAAACAATATAGAAAACACGAACGGGTTAACTGATACTCCAGATCAAACGCCACAAAATAAAATACCCTATACTTGGTTCACGACTTAAAATTTATTGATGACAATCTTTGTCAAATTTCACTGATTGATTTTAAATAAATTTTCACAAAAACTACAAAAACACTCAAACTATAAACAGTCAAAATATAAATCCACGTTTGTTTCTTTTTAAACTGCACCGCACGCTCGCCTCTTTAAAAACTCTACAATAAAAACTGACCACTAAAACTGGCCAAAACTAACAAAAAACTGACCCCTTACCAAAATTTTGGTACGGTATTATTTATTATATTACTTGGTTGAGGCGGGAGGGGAAAATTTTTAGTACAAAATGTACTACTCTCTCAACCAAATATAATAATTTCTGCCATATTGGCAAAATGTATAAATACCGCCCATTTAAAAGTGTTATAAAATAATCACTTGGGGAGTTTATGTATGCCGTGAAAACTGCAACGTTTTAAATTCCTACTTAGGTCGTTCGATAACTTTTAAGTAGGAAAGTAGAACATTTGCTTTTATCGCGGACATAAACAACATATGGATACGTAGTCTAATTACAAAACATTTATTTGCAATTAGATCGCGTAAACAAGAAATATTTTTATGTTTGCTGTATTGCAACTTATACCAATTTTTAGGTATATGAATGCAACAACAAACACAGAGAAGCATTTGTAATTTCGGCATGACTAGATATAGATATTTGATGAATTTTAGTGAAGATGATCTCTTCAAGGTTATGGCGAAATTACTTCAAAAATTATTATTATAATTATATGAAAATTGTGTGGGTTGAGTTTTCTTAGAATTGATAACGGAATAAATTCCGTTACAATATTTAAATACGACAAGCATATGATCGCTGTCCATATCTGCACCCCTGTAGGATCTAACGTCAGATATACTGGTCGAGTGTCTTTTAGACACCATGACTTGATCAATTTGGTTTTCCGTTCTTCCATCATTCGATCTCCACGTTACTTTGTGGATTCTCTTATGTGGGAAAACGTACTTGATACAACTAAGTTGTACATTAATGCCAGGTCGGTGACGCGTTGGCCGTTGTTATTACTAGTTAGATGCAGACTGTTGGGACCAATGTGCGATGTATTTTCTGCACTCCTACCGATTTTTGCATTAAAGTCGCCCACGATGATTTTAATGTCGTGGTGCGGTATGTTATTGATGACTTCCTCCAGCTCCACAAAGAAGAGATCTTTGATGTCATCAGATTTATCTTCGGTGGGTGCATGTACATTAACGATCGTGATGTTAAACTTATTAGTGCGAAGTCTGACCGTGCATATCCGCATGTTGATCGGGCGGAAATCGATGATGTGGTGCTTCACGCGCCGATGGATGAGGAAGCCAACTCCAAATTCTCCTCCGTTCTGATGGCCGCTGTAGTGAAGAGTGTAACCATTGGTGGTGTCATGGATCCCACTCCCGGACCATCTAAGCTCTTGTAGTGCAAGTACGTCTAATGTGTAACTCTTTGCTTGCTTCGAAAGGTTCTGGAGATCTCCAGGTCTTAAGAGGCTAAGCACGTTCCATGTTCCCATTTTTAAAGCGTTGTCCGTGTACAATTTCCGAGGTCGAGTTTGTAATGAATCCGATATGGTAATTCGAGGCCTTTGTTCAGGGTTCATAACTTAAATGGTTTTTATGAGGGAAGGTTGTTGGCCTGCCGCTCAACCCGCTTGTTACGTGTGTGGGTCACGTACTGGTGAAAATCTTAAGGCATCCAGTCCTACCTTGAACACATTTATATAGCGAGCCGCTTGATACAAGACAGACGCCCGCTTCAGCCGCTCCTAACATGGAGAACAGACGCTGGTTTGGTATTGGTTTTAGGGTGCCAATAACCCGCCCTGACATGTAGTGTCCATGACTATAAACAGGATTCAGTCTGCTCGTCTCCACTACACCGCCTGATTCATTTAGCGTTACCCAGGGAGCACCGGCGAGGAGGTATGAATCTCGGACTTCGCCCCCCCACAATCATTGTGTTTAGACTATAATAACCTTTCCTATTGTAGAATAAATGGCGTTCCTCTTTGCTTGGCGCAATAATCTTTATGTGCGTCCCATCCACACAACCAATCACTCCAGGGATATTGTATTTCGTCATAAAATGGATTTTGCAATTCAGCTTATCCACTTAAGTCGTTTTGAATTGTATTCATTCATTACAAAGATATTGCTCCATTAAGTCTACAACTTCTTTTATTGCTAATGAAATTGTAGATTGGGCCATACCCCAGCAAGTGGAGTTTATAAAGCAAATATGATAATCCATCTTTATTTATTCGAAAAATACCTCTTAATATATAAATTAGGTATATAATCATTCATCAGGAAAAAAATATTTAAAAAAAACAATTTTACTCCTACTTATCATTCGGAAGTGTAAATGGATCAGATTTATTTCTTATTGATTTTCTGATTTGGGCCACCTTAATGTTTGGTTCCTCCTCTATTTCATCTTCGAAAAACAAATCTACTCGTCATCATTTTAAATTTTAAAATTCGCGCACAATTTTTTTATATAGTATATACAATTTTTTATATAATTTATTTTACAATTTTAATATTTTTTTATACAATTATTTGTAAACAGCTAAAACTTTTTGACAATACTATATGGTTTCCATAACGAAAAATAACAAACTCTAAAAAATACAAGAATACACATACGACGCCGCAAACAACGGCTTGCCAAAATAAAAGGGAGAATCATAATATCACTTAGATAGTCACGGCAAGTGGTGTGGTGAGGCGAGAATCATAATAGACACATTAATTACTTAATTATTATGTTTAATTATTTTTTGTTTTTACATCATTTTAGACAAAATTTAACCAATACTGCTTGATATTGACATTTACACGGACCGATTGATTGTTGGGGAAATGACTACCCTGCAGATCATTATACATAGTTTCATTTATCGATGGCTTTAAAGAAATAAAACAAAGCAAAATTTAAAATAGGAACTACAGTTTTGTCATATTATATTTCGACATGGGAGCTCATGAATGGTATTTAGCACGACATAACATTGTGCAAGCAAGGTGATATTTGAGGTAAAAAAAACTGGTCGGTTATTCAATTTATAAGTAAAGATTTACACAATTGTCAGGAAATTATGTATGTTGCTCAGGAAATAATTTGTTCAAAAAACATTCGAATCAACTTTTCCTCGATTACATTCAATATTACCGAAAATGACTATAAAACGATAATTAATTATTGAGACACTAATACATTGAAACTCTAACAGGTTGAATATAAATTCCTAAAATTTTTGCTTTCGATATAACAAAAATAACAAAATATTCATTTTGCTTGCCTGAATTTTGTGAATATAAACCCTTGTCAATATTTTTGGTTCCGCCATGTAGTCGTCGCCCGTAAACTTAAGCAAGTGTTAATAAAAAAATCATTTAAACATGAAAGAATCCAAACAGATTATAGAATAAAAATGAAAAATTACTGTAAGCTCCAATTCTTTTGTATATATGTTGTGCACATAAATAACATAATATATAACATGATTATTCAATCAAACATAATTATCATCTCAGGATAATATTATGAAAATAACAAAAATTCCAAAAACGCCATAAAGAAAAGCACAGCCTTAATAACGAAAATCATTCATGAATAAAATTTATGAACCATAATGATTTTCATAAAATTAATTTTTTTTTTTTTTTTTTTAAATTTAAATAGAAGAAAATTTTCTTTTCCATTCTGCTTGTATCGTATATTCTATCGTATAGATGAACATATTATACTTATTTACTCGTACATATTCAGTTTTATAATGATAATACTATGATGATATCATAATGCAGGGTTCATCATAATCATCATCACTCGTCACCATTCCAAGATACGAGTTAAGGTGCAAGAAATACTAAAACAAAATTTTCTTAAATGATAAATTTAATTCTAATGTTTATTTTTGATCCTTACATACTTCTCACCTCGTACCTACCTTGTAAGTATACATCCAGGTATGTCTTATGTATGCATTAAAAACATTACAATGAACCCAACTACAGAAGGTCATAAAACTTATTTTATTAAATAATTTAAAAGTCAACATAATTCATTTGATGTGTTCATCGCACTGGCCAAGTCACTTTAAATATTAAAGAGACTGATTGCATAAAATTAAAAATAAAACAAAAAAAAAACTGTTGGCAAAACAGGCAAATGAAAAATACATTTTTCAACTCCTTATTCATTTTTATAATCAAAAGCTCAATGATATGATGTACGAAAAACGAATAAAAAAGAGGAAAAGGGTATCAGCTGACATATAAAAATTGGTGTGACTGTTTTCCTCTTTGTTTTATGATTTTGCCCATTTTCATTTAGATTTCAAATCACGAAATATAAATATAAATTTACGTGTTGCTGAATAAAGGGTAGATTTATTATTATATTTTTGGTGTATATATTTAGTATCATGGTAAACTATGTATGTATTCTGTGTACACATACGTATGTCTACAGTTAAGACTTTATGGTAATGTTATTTCGCTTTATTTTATTTCTATTAATATTAAGTAGATATTAGAGTTATTTTTGTTGATTTATTAAATGTTGTGGGAGGACGATCGGTGAAGATTGCAATTTTGATGTTTTGGCATTTATTAGGCATTTTTACAAAGTGTAGAATGAAATTGTGTCAAATCAATCGACAATTGAGTAATATCATTTTTTAACATTTAATGTGAAACATTAATAGGTTCTTATACATAAAAGAGCAAGTAAGTAAATTTCTATTCGACTGATTGGTTCATAGGGATGCAAACTGAATACATCACACTTGATTTTTAAAGCGAAAAATACAACTTTCCAGAATTTTTGGTAAAAACTGTATTGTTTAATCAAGAATATTCATTCACGGTTAAATTTCAGAAAACAATGACAACTCTTCTCGTAAATTTAATCTTTAACCCATTTTTTTGTCAAAAATCATCGTTAGAATCTTTTAGTATTTTTTCTCATAAATGATTTAAATTCAAAATATTTTTAGTAGTTAGAATTTTTTCGCTGATATAATTTATCGTACAAATTAAATGTTTTTTTTATCGCACTATCAGCATCTTTTTAGTAATTTCTTTTATTTTATCTTAGATATTTCGCCTAGTATTTGGCATCAGTAAGAATAATTTTTGTTTTTTTCTAAAAATGATAAACACAGTTCACATTATAATACATACACATAAAATGGCGTTATTTTTCTTAAAATTACTAAATATTATTGTATTATTGTGATAGGGATGTTACAAACTCTATCAATAAACTAACATTTAATTAAATAAATAAATAATTAACATATTAAAATAATGATAATTTTCTTTATAAATTACACATAATTAACATGAAAACGTAAATTTTAATATTGAATGCTATGCATCTCTATCACAGGTTGCTTGTAACGATAACGTATTTTTTTTTGCTTTGGATCATATCCCTTTTTCGGCCAGACAATTTTTTTCTTTTTTAAATTCAAGTCCACCGGAAAAGGGATATAACAATAAAACTATCTACGAAGAAAACTATAAAAATCAAATTCACTGTAGAATTAGAAAACAATAAAAGTTTTCCATTCTTAGATCTAATAATATACAAAGAAGATAACGGGAACTGATAACCAACTGGTCTCTATACCTACTGTCAACCTACTGTCTCGGGCAGAATTCTAAATTTTCTACCTTCGCACCCCTTTTCCATGCGGAAAAATGTAGCTGACTTACTAATACTAATTAAACGTCCATTAGCTCTCTCTCTCTCTTTCTCTCTGGCACTTTATCACATCAACGGATTTGGCCGCCTCAAATGAGGTTTCATAATCATATTTTCATTTCGGATAATGAGTGATTAGTTCATTGACCCTAAATCACCCGTGAAATTTTTTCCTTGTCATCACCGGGGAGTAGACCAACTTTTTATCAGTACGAAACCAAACTGCCTAAAGAGACCTAAGGAAGTTCTCATTTTTTTTTAGAGTTTTTGTATTTATGTGAAGGTTGCGAATGCAAATATATATCTGGCAAACTAAAAATAAATTAAAAGACTGATTACGAAAACATTCAACAAAGAAACTTTGATCTATCAATTTTAAAACCGATACATACAACATTAAAACCAAATACAACAGTATTATTGCGTATTTAAAATATAAATAATCATTGCAAAAAATATCGAAATCGCACTCATAATATTTTCTGAAGAATGATCAACACAGTATAATATTTTATTTATTTAAAAATTAAACACTTTAGTGAAAAGCACAATAGCTTAAGTCTAAAGTTTCACCCGCTATCATCCGTCAAACCACTGTAAAGAGACCACATACTTTTAGTATGCACAAATAACACAAACATTCACACAAAGATATTTTAAAAACATTTTTCTGGCGGTGAGCTCGAAATTTTTATAATTATTATTCCTTATTTTACTGCGGAGAAGCAAGTAAAAATTCTTAAAATAGAAAAGCATTAGTAGTAATTTAAGATGTTCCGGATGTAAACGGAAGTGTTTAAAAAATTATCTGTGTGCACAATTCTATCTTTTGTTTGAAATTATTTTACTCTGCAATTCATTCTAAAACGTTTTTTTTTTGTTAAAAGGTAGGGATTTTAATAGTGCACTCATCGTCGTCGATTTCTTACTTATAAGCAGAAACTAAAATACAGCAGAATAACATATCCATAATGTTAATTCAGTTTCTTTTATTCATTCCGATTATCCGATAGTTGAATTTCTTTTATTCTCAGAAGAATATAATAAAAATAACTTTTTCGATAGTTTGTTTTTTTTCTGCTTGACTTTTGGAAACAAATCCTGCTGAGCATTTCACAAAAATAAAAAAGAAAGTTTTTATTTTCAACAAATCTACATAAAAGATTAAAGTTTTGCTGTTATATGCAAAACAGATTACAAATTTTGTAATGTCAATATATTCAATAGCTGTACATACAGAGATTTCGGATTAATATTTAAATTTTAAGATTTTACGAATATCATACAAATTTATATTCATTTGGATTTATTTTTGTTTATTTTCAGGAAAATTCAGGTTTAGTTGTACCCTGGATTATAGGATTTATTACATTTATGGCCTTAGAAGCTGTAGCAATGGTATATTCAAATGTGTTACGGGACCATGTGAATAGGGTATGTACTTATTGATTAGTAATTAATTTATCCTAAATCACACAGCCATATTTTTTCCAAATGGATAATATTATGCTGATTTTTCTGAGGACAGGTTTTCATATTACAACATTGTGAAATGGTTAAATTTTACGACAAAAATATTAAATTATTTACTTATTAATATTACATTTGTGTAATATTACTATGTAAATTATTATATGGTATACATAATCTAATGTATGAGTGCATAATATATATAAATATAATTATAAATAAATATGTACATACGAGTGTAACGAAATTATGGTAAATACTAATTAAATAAGAAACACCAAATTAAATTAAGTTAAATGAAAATCAGAAAATTTAATACTTATGCGTTTTATCTGCTTATTTGGGACCTTTATGAACATTTTTAGGTGGCAATTAAATATTCGTACTTTCAAATATGCAGCGTGAGTAAATACTCGTAAATTAGATAAAATTAAGTGCGCCAACATTTTATGTTTCTGGGAAGCGATTTTGAAAATAAAATTGCTTAAATAATAAAATGTGTTTGTTAAGCAAACAGTTTGATAAAAGTTGTAAAATCTTGAATTATTAGAAATGTGTTCGACATTTTAAAACAAAAATATTTGTTTTCAACAGCCAAATTTCTGTAAAATATAAACATTAAGAGAGAGATTAGTTTTTGTGGGGAAAGTCAAAACGGGGAAAAACTTAAATTAGAAATAAAAATAAATTAAACTAATAATAATAAGGTTTTAAATGGAGCTTGCAATGTGCAGGTGGTATACTGTAATTGTGTGAATAGGTGGTCTGTGCGTGAATGAAAGGGGGGTATTAATTGACCTTCAAAGGACATTAAATCCACTGCACAATTAATACTTCCTTTTAAAAAAAAAAAAAAATACAAGAATACATACATACATACCTTCTAGTGCTAATTTTTATTTGTAAGTGATATCAGAGACAACTTAAAAGAAATATTTCAATCTAGTATGTAAACGTACATATTTAAACTGCGTGTTCATTTTTTGTAAAGGCAGGTTCACGTATGTGATCGAAAAATGATTCGCGAATCAAAAGCCAATCAAATCTTTGCAAACATATAGAAATTTCCCCGCCAGAGATGAAATAATTTTAACTTTGGGTAAATTTTGATCGCAAGCATCCAACATAATAAAAAAAAACCCAATTATGAGTAATGATGACGCTCATTGATTGGCTTAATTCGCGAAACATTTTTTGATCGCATACGTGAATTTGCCTTAAACAACCGCATACAATCAAAAATATTTTGTTTTTTTGCGTTTACAAGGCGACTGTTCGAGTGCAAATTTTTGTGCGAATATTTAAAATCACACTTTTCCACCGATTTATTGGACACAATGTATCTCACATTTTTTTGATGATTAGGCTGGTCGTCTGCGAAAATTTTTCTTAAAGTTAAAAATATTTTATATTTTATAGGCGTAATTTGATTGGTAGAAAAGTGTGATTCTAAATAGTCGCACTCGAACAGTCGCCTACAGCGATGACATTAGAATTATCAAAAATAATTTCTTTTAATTTTTTAGTTCAAATGAAAAATCTTCTTTGTTCGTCTGTGATGATACTGTGTTTTTAATTATATACATAGAGTAAAATATTAAATTTAAAATATCTATATCATAACTTAAAAAAAGTATAACTCATGTCGTGCTAAGTGTATTATATTAAAGCAGACAGAATAACTGGAAATCGTAACAGCAGTGTCTGCAAAAATGTTCTTCATATACGATGCAATGGCCCTCACCTACAATACTGAAGGCAAACCAAGGTTCAAAGGAAATTATACGGGTCTAGCCTGCTTTAAATCTAGTCGCACAAATCACAATGTTACCTACGCAACTCACAGTCTTTATAATACAAAAGCAAAGAGCAGGTTACTGGATAAAATTTCGAAACAATTAAGCGAAATAAAGGCCAATAACATAGAATTTAATGATAATGTTGTAAACCGTTTAAATGTGCTACAAAATGCAATTAAACAAATTTAATTCTACCAGCCGTCGATAAAATCTTGATGAACAAACTCCTCAATATGCAAATTATGTTGGACGACGTCGGCTTTCCTATAGTAGGAAAAATAAAAACCAAGAGAGAGTCTGACCTTGATAGTTTATAATTATTTGTAACTAATATACTTAATTGATACTGAAAATAATCGAGGTTATTGTCACAGTCTTGTTCACCCGATTTCTCTTCAAACCACTACAACATTAACAACATTTTTGGACTTTTTAATCAAAATATACGAAGCTTACGTTCGAATTATGATAATTTGGTTCTCGCTTACAATCGTTTTCTGAACTACCTAAATTAATCTTTTTATCTGAAATTTGAATTCAGAACAAGAATTAATAAATTATGCAATATCTGATTTAAATTTTATGGAAATTGTAATCATAAGAACCGCGAGAGTTCGATGGCTGTTTATATTATGACAGTTTAGGTGTAATAGTTACCACTAATTTTAGTTTCTCAACGGCTGATGTTTTGGTGGTAGATGTGATTTTCATCTTTATGGCAGTAAATTCGAAGTATATTAAAAAGGCAGTTTGAATTTTAGACTTATAGAAGGCAAATGTGTAAGAATCACAACAATCAGTTTCGAACGGATGAGATCATTGATTTGAACAAATCAATCTTCTTATCAGGTCGTGACGACTGAGGAAATAATAGAAATTGCGTTTTAATTTTGCTGTCACTTAAAAAGAATAGCCGAGCGAAAATTTTCGTCCAGTGGGTCGATTCTGGGCCCTTACTATTGTTTTCGTCTTTCGCCTTATCGTTTTCGATTTTTATCGCTTAGCTCTGAACGATTGAGAAAAATATTCGTACTTTTGCTTTCGATCAGTAGCAATATTTTAGTACAGATTATTTAAAGTATTGCCTGCACAAAATTTATGTTTTAGTACAGTTTTTACTGATATTTCTGACGAGATTTCTCCAAAATCTCAACCAATAGCTTAAATTGCTGTACATTATGTATGACATTTTTATGTCTGTTTGACCTACAAGTTAAAATAAAATATTTTAACATAACCTCACATATTAAAATTTTACATATTTACTAATTAAATATATTTTCTAATTAAATAAATATTTTTTTTTAATTGGAATGTATATTTAATTGCTAAGATATGTTTAGTTAAATAAACTATTATATAGGTATACTCACATTTTAGTTTTTAATTTTAAAAGTATTGAACTGTAAAGCATAAGATGACAATCGAAAATGAACAACGATGAAATTTGCGTAGTAAATTTTCGCCTGCAGTCGTTCATTTTCGACTCTATCGAAAATAATAGTACAAACATAGAAAAACGAACGCAAAATTAAAGCGATCGAAAACAATAGTAAGGGCCCTGGTTTTCCTATAGGAATAGGAAATAGGAAAGAATTTTAAATTTTTATAGCAGTTTTGAATTTTTTCCCCTATAAGCATATTCTGGTGTGCCTTATGGGAATTTTTTCTTTCCTATTTATTACAGTTTTGACATTTATCATTCCATACCTACTTTGGATACGGAAAGATTTTATAATAAGAAAAATGAGCAGTTTAAATGAAATTTTAATAGTAAAAGTAAGTAATCTAAATTTAAAATAAAACGTTTATTATTAAATTATGTATTTAATTTATTTTTATATATATATATACAGAAGAGACATACATCTAAAGAACAAAAAAACATGCTTATCGATAAATTGGAAGATGATCTGGATTTAGCCAATGGAAGGTAGATTTAAATAATTTTAAATGTAATAAGAAATGTTAATTACAAAAATGTACTCAATTAGATTTTCAGGCATTGATGCTCGCAACACCATGCGTAGGAAGTGGATGGACATATCATCAGCGCTAAACGACATAGGTGGTGCAACCAAAACGCCAGAAAAATGGCAAACTACATGGGATGATATGAAGTATGTACATTTACTATAGGTATAAAAAATAATATAGATTGTGAAATTATTTTTTATGTTTAAGAAAATATGCTCGTAAACAATGGAGCTGCATCAAAGAATACGACCAGAACTGACCTCGGTGTCGATTCGCGTTTATAGGGACCGGCTCCTTTGAGCGCAATGGATGAACGAATGCTGAATATTGTATCCCCAAATTCCGTAGCCGGTGCGAGTGATATACAGGAGAAAGGTTTCGGAGAACTACATGAGGTAGATATTTTTTCATTAATATTTCTATTTAGAACAAAGAAGTTGTTCTTATTTTTTTAGGAAATAGATACACCAACAGCAAACATCACAATGCAATTACCATCAAACTCGAATGCGGCGGTAATAACACCCGAACACGGAATTGATGGTCACGATGCGTTAGTAGGTAACTCAACAATTCGCCCGCGAACGCGTCGTATTCGAGGTAATGTTATATACGGTATACTGTGAAATAAGTTTAATCCAAATTTCATTTCTTCAATCAGGATCAGCTTACACGCGCGACAAAATCTTAGCTGAATCTAACTCATTAGCCTCATTAAATGTTGGAGCGCTCAACCGAATCACCGCTGCTATGGAGGAGAGCAATAAAATTAAAAATAAAGTAGCCGACAGTATGAAGGAAAGAAATGAAATATTGAAACAATATTTGTCTATGTAAGTTAATTTTATTTTATCAATTCTTAAAAAAGTGATTAGGTAAAGTAGTTTTAATTATTAATATAAATATATTAGTTAAAATATGTATCAACTATTGTTGATCTTGTAGATCTTCCTGTGCTTAGTAATTGACTATTCATATCTAAATAAATATCAATTTCATTGTAGCCAAGACTTTGAGAGTCTTCACCTGCATCGACTTCTGCATCATCATGAATATCATTATATTCATGATATTTTAAGAAGTTATGCAGAGTTGCACAAGTGTTAATAATAACACCTACCACGGTTGGCGAATATTTTATGGTTCAAGCCTTCGAAAGACATGCCCATCTCGACTTTAAAACACCGTTTAATCGTTCGATGCAGTTTCGATATGTGTTTTATTGTAATCTTCCTCTTTAGAGCTGGAGGGATTACTAATAGGTGTCATAAGCCAAGGCTCTAATGGATAACCACTATCACATAAAATAAAATTAGAAATTTATTTAAATTATAATTGATTTTTTTTTTATTTTCAGGAATTCTACAAATCAAGCTGAAACTTTCCAAGATGTGCAATATTTGTTAGACGACGATACATATATATACATATTCCTTAAGCTAAACTTTAAATTATTTAATAAATTATGAATTATTAGAAATAAAATCTGTACTATCAATTTTTTCTTACCAAGAATCCAAATGTTTCTTACGTTACGGTCGTATTCATTATGTAGATGTGCTTTAACTAAGGATTTACGCCAAATGGACGAGTCATGATTGGAGCCACCATATTTGGCATTTACATTTAAAATCTTTAGATTACTATCGCAAAAATATTTTGAAATATAGATTGATTAGGTTAATTAAATTCATGTTATTACACACGTATTCAATCATATTCATACTAGTTGCACGTTTATAGAGTGATATGTCCTCGGAAATACAATGTATTTATGGGATAAATGTTTGTCCACAATACTACATATCACGTGAATACTCCTACTCACAATCGTTTGGTTGAAATCCTCCTGTATGCAAAAATAAATAAAAATATGTGCATATATTAAAAGTACATTTTACTTAAATTAATTGTAGTACCTGCTGCTAGAAAGCTTAGTGCAATAAGTAGCCTAAACTCTTTGGGAATTTCTGTGCTTCTCATGTGCTTATTTCTTGGCATAATAAAAGGACTAATTGCTGCGTTAACCGATATAATCCAGTAAATTCTGGCTCGTATATATCGAACGGGTCAGACGCATCCCGTAAATGTTTCCTCTGAATTCTTAACCAGCGCCTCCTTTCATTCTCGTCATCGTCGATGTACGGTATTATTCTGGCATTCAACATCTAATTAATTTTATTTTAAACAACTCACAGTCTTTTAATTTTTTAATTATTCAAAATAAATTAAAATTACACACAATTAATTTAAGTTTGACATTTAATAACCGCTTACAGAGCCATGGTTTTCAATACTCAACTTAATCAAGAATTTAGGAAAAATTTATTCCTATGTGTACCAAAATAAACCATAGGAAAGATTTTTTTAGGAAAAAACTGCTATCAAAAATTTTTCCTAAATTGGAAAAAAATTCCTATTTCCTAAGGACACCAGAATCGACCCACAGGTATAAAAAACTTAACAATTACAACAACAAAACTCAAACAAATTTTTGTGCGTTGCATGTTAATATGCAGGTTTATTATTTTATATATGGGAATTTGCAATTATTCGTGTATTTTGTCTTTTCTATTTATAAAATATTTATGTACACATATACTAATATGAAAATAAAACAAAAAAGAATTTTCATTACACTGTAGATTTGTATTTTTATAACCTAACCAAAAAATAATAATTTATCGAATTGCGGTAATTTAAAACTTTAAACACATAAGTTATTGATATATAATACGTGTATACTCGAAAGTACTGTTGTTTCACTCAAGATTTTAGGAAATATGTATATCAAAAAAATATTACAAGAAATATATGAATGAACTTAATATTTTAAGTAATCTATAGCCGAAAAGTCAAATTGGAATAATATTTGTTTGTCTTCGTTTCTTACGTTATTCCTGTTATTTTTATTCCATCTACAGTTAGCCCTTGATGTTGTATTATTTACATTGAAATATTGTCTATAAATATAGGACAATACCATGTTGTACTACTAGCGAATTACTGCGTAGCTTACGAAATTCGATTTTTTCACATTCCGTATCTATATTCTATTCTCACAACTTAGCTTTTCGTACTTACGAATTTTTATATTTTACTTTGGATTGTAATGGTGTTACTGTGATTGTTCCGCATATTGGTCTATTTTTTGTCTATACGAAACAATCACAATAACACCATTACAATCGAAAAACCCAGATAAAAAGGCAGTGTCCATGATTAATACTCCTCTATTGATACTAAAATTAATTCTAATTTTGAATTACTTATAATTTTGCTTCTCCGTGAAATCCAGTTTTAGATAACTCTGAATATTATAGACGTCTTTGACGATTTTTTTGTAGCTTTTGATCAACAAAGTATTAAAAATAAATTTCTAATTAGAACACCTAGAAAATTTACGAAGCTTTAACTTTTGTTTAACAATTTTCTTCTCTCTCAAATAAACACAAAAAATAGTCTACTTGGAATTGTACTCTAACATTTCGATGCCTTTTTTATAGAACGATTTATCGAGTAATGTTTTCTTTTGAACGTGGGGTCGTTTTTCACAACTTTTTCCTTCAAATGCAACGAATGAAATACCTTATGCATACCAAAATACGAAGATGAAAATTTTACCGGCCGACATTTCGTTTTTGGTAGCGGCAAGGGCCTTTTATCGGTAGACGTCCACTCACCTGATTGACTATTTGATGGCGAAGTACCGATAAAACAATACATACCGATGGAAAAAATCCTGTTTATTACGGTTCAACAACTCCAAACAGCGCTCTGAATCATCGACCCGTCGCTGTTTTTGATCCAATTTGAGCAAGCGCGACTCTCTTTGAATAGAGCTGTCTCATAAACAAATGCAAAATTGTATTACACTGTCTTTTGGTATCTTTAAGGAGTCAGCTATATCACGCAACTGAAAGGTGAAAAACAATTCCGTGGAGCGTATTTATTTTGGTAGACCAATGTCTAATATAGTTGTGTGTATACCAAAATGTAAAAAAATGCAGCTCTGCTGTAATACGTAATCTAGCTTTTTAAGAGGCAACAAAGAAATTATTTATGTTGAATATTCTAACATTCATTAGCTTTATTCATCGCTAGAACTACAACCCATAGATGGATTTTTCAGGCTCGCGGAGGTTTACAAATATTTTGATTTCTAACTCTCCGGTTAATTGTAACCTAGTAGGGATTTGTCAGCCTCGCGGAGCTTTATTAACAATTTTATTAGTAATTGTTCGGTTAATTGTAACCTAGTCAGCCCCCAGATATGTTGGCAAGCCGGGGAAGGGTTCTGTTGAGTATCAGTTTCAACTTTCTTCGATGGGTTCCCACGCAGTTACCAAATTTTGTTCTATCTCAACCAACGGATGCTTGAGCAGCAACATTGGTGATGGAGTTGTTCTTACTTATTAAAGAACCAAAACAATCCGAAGAATCGCTTCGGTTGACTTGCATTAATAGAACTGTGCTTAAGGATCTTGATAACACTAACATTTTTTGCAATAACTCGAGGAGTTTAGCTTTCCGGCGAGAAAAATAAAATATTATACAGGACTAGTGTGATTATGTGAATGTGTGTATGAATATCACGCATTCACCTAATCACACTAGTCCTGTATAATATTTTATTTTTCTCGCCGGAAAGCTAAACTCATGACTGAATGAAAATGAAAGCAATAATTGTATGACTTTAAAAAAACGTTAAATGAGCTAGGCAATCAAAGCTTTCTAAAAAAATACTGGTTCAAGCGAATAAGCAGATGTAACAGTGAAAATCGATATTTCCGATTCCGACCAACATATATAAAAATAAGTAATACAAAATGTTTAATCTGTACAAAACAAATGCACACATTTTATTATTCGCCTTCAGTTCAATCATTTCGACCGGATCACATCATGAAATGCTAAATATTTTCTGATCACGGACCATCATGGCATGCCCCATACATAATCGTAAATATTTGAATGAACATTTTATTTTCTTCAATTGTTATTACCTTATTTCCATCCCTATATACGTACACCTACCCGCCACTATTATAGTTGAACCTGAAAATTGAACATACATACGAGAACATACACGTAGAAGCAAATTTATATTAAACATAAAGGTAAAAACAAAAATTATTAAAAGAACTTTAACAGTTTTACAGTCCATGTTATTGTATTTCCATAGAAGATAATGTTTAACGCCATACTCTATTTGTTTATCCCCGGAAAAGTAATATTTAGCGACCCACAGATAAAAAAATCTCATATAAAACGTGTTACTATTCAATTCGTTAGAAATGTAATTCCGTTTGATTTAAACTTTTCAACATCATACCATGAAGGTAGTCCATACACCATACTCCAAACAAGACAAACTACACAGATAGAACATTTGATTATTGGTCTGGTGAATTATTAATTAGCTAAAAGAATTAGAAAATTAAAACCCGATTGCTTCTCTTCAAGCGTTTATGTTACCCAAAATAAATTTAAACCATTTTCACTTTTCGCTCTTCAGTGAACATAGGTCACGAGGGCAACAAAATAACGTGGAAAAATGCATAGAAAATATTCAATCTTTTAAGTAGCTTATTAATAATTGAAATTTTAGTCAGTGTTATAACAACAAGCGGGGAGAAAAAATATTGTCGTTCCTTCCTATTTTGTTTTCATTAAATTTGTTCGCAAATATGGTTGAGTAGATTAGCCTATTTAATTCTTGGAGCGAACAACTTTTCCCACATTATGTAGTATACAGAAAATACAAGTACGAGAATAAAAATAAAATTTAAAAAATAAAATCCTCCCGTGTCCTTTTGAATTTTGCTACTAACAATTTTTATATTTTTTCCCATTTCAGCAATTCGATGCATTATGTAAAGCAGAAGTAGCATTTTTTATATCAAGAGCTTTTATAAACGTGAGTATAATAAATTTATCTAATATTAAAGACTTTTATATCTTTGATGAGATGAACAATCAATCTTTATAGTACCCGTATATAAAAAAACAAAAGTAAAATAAAAAACTTTTACGTATATAAACGTGATTTATGTTATTTCTAATCAATTTTACAAAGTAAAGAAATATTGATAAAATTAATTTAATCATAAATTGGGGTAAGTTTATCAAAAACTTTTCCAGTAACAAAAATAACAAATTTCCTATGGATTAGAAGTGTGAAAACGACATGAATTAATGATGGAAGGTAAAAATATTTGTTGATTTTTTGTTGGATTACACTAATAAGAAAAAGTTTCACCTTTACTTTACCATCATAATAGAACAATTTTCGACATCATTTCAGAAAAGGGTTGGAATGGAAACGTAAGTGTCAGCAGTTTTTTTATAGATTATAAAATGATTGAGGAATAATGAATGAAATCGGCTTTATGTATTCGATATAAATAAAACGAAAATTTAATAATGTATCCGTCATTATTTCACATATGTATAAATAAATTATAGTGATTTTTTTAATAGTAATAGCGTACCTACTAGTTACAGTTCATTAACAAAGTGTTGCAGTGGTAAAAGCTTTGATGGATCGGGAGGTACCTAGATCCAATGGCAGAATTTCTCACGCTTCGGTTAGAATATGCGGAACTCTTGCAATAGCAAGCAATAGCTGATATTGGTACTTGTCGTTAGGTTTAGATAATACTTTAAAATAACAAAAACAAAAAACTAGGACGATTTTAGGGCAAACTTCACGCTTCTTTACAAATTAGTGAAGTTTGTCCTAAATTTTAAGAAAAATTAAATATGTGAATACAAAATACTTTTTCGGATAAACTAATAAAACTGAACGAATCACCCTTTAAAATGAATGTAAAAAAAAAAGATAATCCTTTTCAATGAATGGACAAATTTTATTTTAGACTAGTATAGTAATTCTCAATTAAATATTCTTAATGGTTTGAGATTGAAACGACAAACATATTTCGCAAATTAATTAACCTCTGAAAAAATATTTTTCATATAAAATTTCCTGAGAGTATCGTGTGGTTAGTAAAATCGGTTGCTAGCGAGTTTCATTTTCGCACTACGTAAAAATTATTATGATTTCAAATGGTCCTGAATTGATTGATTGATTGGAATGTGCGACCAAACCTAAGTAAGATTCGCGGTTGATGTCGAGCCCATCCGCACACTCATTTATATTTAACAAGATGGAGGGATAGGAAAGGTTTGTTAAATATTATGGAAATTGATCCGATTTCAGACACCTAAGTAGTCAATAGCTTGAAAATTGCTAGATGAAATGTAATGTAAGACGTTAGCACAAGACGAATGATTTTTTTTTTTTTGATTTAAATATTCAGCAATCAGCATCCTAAAAGAATGTATAATTATAGTAAAAAAAATTAATTAATTAAGTTGCAGTAAATTTCCTGCAAAATAGGTCATTATTATGAGTTAAACTTGAATAAAATAAATGTAATGTTATGACCAGTATTAACTAAATTAATTTGGTTCTCTTAAAACAAATTAAATCAAAACAAAATAAAATAAACCGAATCCAGAAATCACCAAATATTGTAGTACTCATATCGAAGCAGGAAAGGAACGCGACAAGCCTTGTTATCTTCAACGGACAGAATCTTTGTTAATCTGTTGCTTTAAAGGATTTATTTATAAAAAAATAGTTAAATAAAAAAAATATATAATGTGCAGGTCAATTGTGCTTGCCATTGCTAATCTAATACAAATATGTTTATTTATAAAAATAAAAAATGACCAAACGAAATCTGGTTTCAAAAACAGCTAATCTAAAATATGTAAAGTAATATATCAATTACGGATGGTTGGCACAGTTTTAGAACCCCAAAACCTAAACAAATTAAACCAAAATTATATATAACTTTTAAAGCAATCAGAAATCTGTAAGATGACAGAATTAATAAGAAATAACTAACACAACTGTAGGATCCTTGATAACCAAATAACCCAATCGTATTACATAACGTAGAACAAGCTAATCCAAACCTTCACCAATTTACAGTCTCCCGAAACAATCTAGAAAATATTTTAATTAAAGAAATGACATGATCCGTGAACAAATCTAAGTACTAATAGATAATATTTATCAATATCAAATGTTATATTAATATTTAATTGCATTTCAAATTTACTCTATAGCTTCCAAGATATCTGTAATTTCAAAAGGTAAATATCTGCTGAAATATCAAATTTATTAGAAACCCAATAGCCATAATGATTTCTACCTTGTCTGCTTTTCTGACTTTTAAATTAAAATTTTATTTTTAGTTAGAAAGTACATATTACCACTTCAAAGATCTTCTGTAATCAAAAATCTTCATTAGAACTAACTTAATAGTATTAATAATAAACACCTCATAAACCTCGGTAACTCTAAATTGTTCATCAAATTAAAATATAATAATTTAATATTCAAACACTGAATAATTTGATAAAGTAATATTAGTAAAATTAGTAAACCTATAAAATCATATTGTGAAAAGAATCATTTTTATAAATAATCATAGTAAAATGTACCAAAAAAGTATGTAATGTTTTTCCAGGAGTACCCGATACCCGCCCCCTCTAGAACAAAAACCAAACACACTGCAATACACAAAGTTATTTCCGAAACAATCACAATAGACGGTTCCAATCCTCTCTTCGTGAAACCTCTACCATTCACCAAGCGATCTCCCGCCAGCGTCACTATTCAACAACACCCATGCTTCAAAAAGCCGCGACGAATAAATGACAGATTATAAAACTATCGTAGTAATTCTGTAGCTCAAAAACCCCAGCGTACGACCGATCACCCTAAAATTTCAAAAATGACTCCATTCCGCGAAACATTAAACAAAAACTCCCCTGATCTTGTACTGTATAACATCGACAAACTAAAGTATAATTTATATTAGACTAATTTTATAATTTACAGTAAACAATAAATCGTAAAAAAAATCTTAAAAAAAAGTTTCAATGTTGCTAATTGTAAGTAGCCAACCTTTTAATAATCTACAAAATTCATAAAAACTATTTGTTGCAAAAATTGTTGGTGGTAATTGACTATAAAACGGGGCTGTATATGTGTAGAATCGTTTAAAATATTCCTTATTAGGAAACGAAATTCTTAATCTATTTGTATTGTGTAGATTGTATGTTTCGCTACTCAAATAATTAGCTATACGATTGTCGCTAATAATATAGAATGCTTTTAACACTTTGAAAACATAAAGGTAACGAAGGGACAAAATTTTTAATTGGACAAACAACGGAAAAGATGGTTTAGTTTTTAACAGGAAGATAATGATTCTCAAAACTGCTTTCTGAACTGAAATCAAAGGCTTAATATTTGATAAGTGAATACCACCCTAACATGCAATTTCGTATTGATGAAGGTGGAAATCAACTAGAGCGTAGTATAGGTTACTCATACATTCAGGACTACAAACATTTCTCAAACAGTAAAATGACCGCAATGACATCCTCGACTTACTCTTTAAATTACTCTCATGCTCTTTGAAATTTAGGTGCGAGTCAAACTGCCAAACAATTTTGTCGGTCCGCCTGCCAAGGTAAGGAAGGTAATCGATGAGTTTATCATGAATCTTTTAATGAAGTCTCAAATGAACTTCTTCCGTGCCCGGGACTAAAGTTATTTACATATTTAATGAACACTTAATAAACACATTTTATTAAACACTTGTTTATTATTTCGCAAAAATAATTAATGAGTTTTACGTGATCAGGTTCATAAGGAATTTGCTATTGATATAACGATAAATTCATCGACGAGTTTTGTAAAGAAGCCATTGAGATAGTAATCAGGCAGTTCTTACGGTAATTCATGTAAGCAGTGTAATATAATATATTAAGGGGCATTTTGAATGGTTCTTTATGATTTATGATCAATATTTTTTGTTTTAACTATAAAATAAAAGACGTCCTCATTTTTGTAAGTCGCATTTAGTTCAGGTACACATATTGAATTAGTTTTATTTTCCTATGTTATTAAAATAACATCCCATAATTAAAGTAAAGAAAAGGAAATTAAAATTGTGTGTTTATTCACTTCTAGAAAAATTAAATGGTTTCTTTGAGTGTAACTGGATTTTAACGTTAGAAACGTAATAATAGCCTCTCCACTCATTCAGCACCACCAATTCAGCAAAACGTCTAATACATAATTTTAATATCTCACGGAGAGAAAAATAATCGCAACATACCTTTTGATCCACAATATCATCGAGAAGTTTACTTATGTTATCATCAATTGCTTGGCTTTTGTAGCTTTTGTTGTAATATTTATGTCGTGTGCATGTGTGGCGAGACGGGCACGGCTGTATTCTGCACGCCATATTGTTGGAACGCATGCAGAATTTTGGGTCGACAATATTATGTAACCGAAGAAAATGTTTTCGTAAATAAAACCAAAACCACGTGTAAACGAGAAATAAAACAAAAAATCGTTAGAAGCGTTATAGTAAAAATTTCGTAATTATTTCCTTATTTAGTATACTATCGGTTCTTGTTTTATTAGAAAAAAAATTTACTTAAAAAGAATATAGTCTATAAGTTTAATTAATTAACAAATACAACACGTTTATCTCAAGATTACTGTGAAAAATAGTTGCATAATAAACAAAAATTGGCTTATTTCTTCAATACAGAAAATTACAGCACCAAACAGAAATTTGATAACCTTCCTCCTTCACATACAAATACATACTAAACAAATAAAAAAATCGAATGTTTAAAATACAGCGTGTCCATCCGAAAGGTTTACAATTTTTTTGACCGCCATTTACGCTAATAATAATGTTGACAATTCATACTTGACAGTCGTGAAGTACACACGTTTTAAATTAATCATGGAAAAATGTTCAATTAAATAACGCGTTTTAATAGTGAAAACTTTTTACACAAATCAATCAACAATCACATTAACATTAAGAAAATTACGTGAAAGTTTCGGTACGATATGGTGGCACCAAAGCCTACAATGTGCCGAAGTATTCATAGAAATATGATTTTCATTAGTTGGTGGAAACCGATACTGCTTAAATCCCGAATGTTGGACGTTAGAGAGCTTTTGGTGGTTGTACTGTCTCAAACTTGAAAAAATATATTGAAATATAGGATTATTCAGGATTACCAAAAGTTGGGGTTGGCTGCGAACAGAAGAGATTTAGAATATTTCAATGAAAAATTCGTTTCAGACTAGAGTCAGACTACAGTGATCATCTACGAAACTAATGTGTAATATTTTATGCTTTTGCAAACTATTTAATTTGGCAAATTATACATATATTCTGCTAAACAGTTTTTAAGCCATCGTAATTTAGATTTTTATTGTATTTGGCACACACATGCGGTTACTAATTAAATATAGAACTACTTTTACGTCAAAAATAATCCGTCCTTAATATAATAATAATAGTCCTTCGTTTAGCTAGAAATCTATGTATAAATTTTTAAAATACAATAAAAAATAAGTTTAGTGGATTATATATTATATTATGATTCGCTAGAATAAATAGTTTAATCTTTATTTAAAAACATAAGGTATTAAACATTACCTTCGTAGGTGGGCACTGCGGTCGGGCGAAAAGACCAAATTTTCATTGAAATATTATAATCTTATTCAGTTCGAAAACACCCAGCACCCAACTTTTGGTAATCTCACATTTTTCTCGCAAAAAAATATTTGATAAGCATCTAAAAGCGTCTTCTTGTGTGTGCTACGTTATAAAAAAATATTTTTTTAAATAATTATGTTACAGATTACAGATTTAAATAAAAAGTTTCGTCCACATCAAAACGCACATATAGCTTTACTATAGTAACTAGGGTATAATTGCTAACTCTGCTGTATTATTCTACATCCCTTTTCCTGCCTCCAATTGTGTGGGTAAGGCAAAATAATCATGTCAAAAATTTATTTTTGTTTGTGTGTTGAACCAACTTACACATTTGTGCATTTCTTTCAAACTTATTTTCGTCCGAAACCAACACTATCACTATACACACAATTGTGTTGGTTGTACTTCAAATCAAGCGAAGTTATATATCAAAAACGCCATTACATACTATGTTTTTTTACTCGCACATTTGTGTCGTTTGGACATAAATTGAGATAATTTTTTTTTGATAGAAAAAGGGATATAAAATTGTAGGAGAGCTCCACAAACACATTTTATTGTTTAAGATACAGGGACCAAGATAACATAAAATGTTAATTTCGTCTATGCTTCAATATTTGGTACTCCGAACATCCCGGAAATTCATTATCATTCAATGCTATATTTCCCAATTTTACGTTAATTGTCATATCATTCCCAAATATAATAAAACTGCTAGACCGCATCAATTCGTCAGTACTTGACAAGCATTTCATCATAAAAAATATAATTTTTTTAAATTTAAGTACTATATTGAAACCAATGCTTTATGATGAGGATGTCACAAAAAGAAATATTGTCGAAAGTTAAATTTTTAAAATAAAAAAAGTATTTTTTTTTAAATTCCCATTGCATACATATAGCATCCGTCCATCATATAGCATCCTAGAAAATTTTATTTTAATGTTGTAGATTATTATATAAAACTTTATAGCAAAGCAAAATTGAAACATAGATTTCGATCGATCATCTCTCCTAACCAAAAAAAAAGAAAACAAATAATTTATCGCAAGTTTGACGTATTGTAAAGATTACGAGGAAGAACTATTTTTGTGTTGTGTGTTGCGATTTCGTATTGTGTTTATACTACTCTCGAATCGGTTATGATATGTACAGCTTTGCACTTACACACATCCGCTCAACATCGAACAAAAACTGTTTTTTTAAATTAGGTATAATAATACTCATTACTGCCTTGAGCATTGATCGGCACTGTAGCTTATAGTTAGTAATGCGTGAGTTACGTCGTTGTCGTACCAAATAAAGATACCCAGGTAAATTGAATAAACTCACTTTAACTAATTGTAAAAATATTCAACAGTTTACATTTTATGACCATTAATCATTCTGAATTTGACTTAGTTTATAATCATTGTTATATTAAAATTCCCCTCTGTGTTTGGTTTTGGTTAAGAAAATAATGGTGATGTGGACAATTTTTTCGTTATTCGGATAGGATTCTTGATGATGCCATGAAATTTGTTGATTTTATCTATATTTTGCTACACGACGGTGGTAAAACAGCATGTTTTTTCACCAAAATTTTTTTTCATGCATTGATAAAAATTTCATACCACAAATAATGCCTACAATACATGCGACATTCAAATTTTTAACCCTAAGTATAATACAAAAGCCGCAATAATAAATTGCTTTACTTTACAATTTCAATTTGCTTATTCAATACAAAATTTGAATATTTCATCCCTCTAATTTTATTCGGAATAGCTACGTAGTACTGATTTTCTATTACTTTCGAATTTTTTTGAATTGCTTAGCTAATCATAACCATTATGTGACGTATAAAATATTGATTTAAATTTTATTAGCTCCCTTATATTTTTGGTGCCGGATATTATTTCATTTCAAATCAAAATATAAAATATTATTCAAATATACTTTTAAATTGAAAAAAATTTCTTGTAAAGGGTTATTCGAAAGATTTGGTTTTATACAGATGCTCAAAAGTTGGGTGCGTAATTTATATGTAGATATTTACCCTATTACTCTAAATTGAATTTAAATTAAACCAAATCATATTTTAATAAGCAATTTATTTTTTAATTTCAATAGCTATTTATAAATATAGCGGGAGGGGAGAGGGGGGGGGGGGGGAAGCAACTTATAACATGATTTGATACGTTTATACAAAATTAACATTTGAAAATTTTAAAAATTAGTATTATTTTATAATTCTGAAGCTTGAAGAAATGTGTAATTTTAGATTAAGCTGCAAAGATTTTCTTTGTTTCAAACGAATTAAAAGTAATGTGTTGAGCACCTCTGTTTTATACTGAAAAATTTCTAATTTTAATGAAAGATTCGAAGTTGGTATTTCGCCTAGTAGTTGGGTACTATCACTTGATATAGTTTTATAAAGAAGATTTGTCCTAAGGTTCTAACCTAAAGGTTAGGCGGTCAGTGATGTAGAAATTCCGTCCTCCCCTCCACTTTATCGTAAGCTTCAAAAGCTTGTAAGTTTGCAAAGCGTTTATCAAAGATTATTATTTGAAAAGTGTATATAACCGTAATAAATACTGAACGGCGCGTGGCAGAAACAGATAACAACTTCATCAACAACGTCAAACAGGGGTAGAGAGCTTGGGTTAGTACCGCATGGGAACAACAGAAAAAGTAATTGTAAAAATGAAAAAAGCTAGATTAAAGGCATGCCAGCCAGTATGTCTCATCCAGCAGCAGCATGTACTTTGCAGCAGCACTGGGACCTGGTAACAATCCAATGGTTTACACAGTACAATTTAAGTCATAGGTAGAGAAACCACTTATAATTATTGATCGAAAACCGCAATAATTGACTATATTCATGATCACTCACATTCTTTTTACAATAAACCAAGAGTTACCAATTTACAAAGCCAAGAATTACTAAAATGTTGGTTTGAATATCTTACATACAGACATAGCAAAACAAAAGATAAGTGTTAAAGATAAGTGCATTCAAAAATTCCGAACAAGCACGAGTCACACTTGCGCACCGAATGTTTCACACTTCGATTCAAATTGTCGTGATTAAATTTTGCTGTCACTTAAAAAGAGTAGCCGAACGAAAATTTTCGTCAAGGAATAAAAAACTTAACAAATACAATAACAAAACTCAAACAAATTTTAGTGTGTTGAATGTAATACACATGTTTATTATTTTATATATAGGAATTTGGAATTATTCGTGTATTTTATCTTTTCTATTTATAAAATATTCATGTACACATATACTAATCTATATATATAAAACAAAGTCAGGTTAGTTACACCATTTATAACTCAAGAACGGCTGGACCGATTTTTAAGATCTTCGTTTTGTTGGATTTGTCTTCGCTTCGAATAGCATAATAACTATTAAAACATCGGAAAAAATCAGCAAAAAAAATTTATCAAGAAAATTCATTTTCTCATACATTTTGTATGGAATGGCGTTTATGATGATATCTAAAGAATGGATTCACAGATTTCGATGATTTTTTTTTATTTTGTACGTCTCAATACAGTGCTGATTTAGGAAAAAAGAAAAGTTAGAAAAACTCAAAAGGAAAATCCGAAAAATATAATAAAAAACGTTTTTTTATATGAATTTTGTATGTGTAGTTTGTATGTGACGAGTGGTGCAATGGTTAAAGCTTCGGCGATTGGGCCACAAGGTACTGGATTTGAATCCGACTGGAGAATGCATGCAAATTAGTATTTTTTTTTTATCCAATCTTTTTAATTAATCTACTTAACTATATAATTCATGTGGGAAATGGTGGATTATTTTTCTTCGATGCGCCAGGTGGAACTGGGAAGGCATTCCTCATGTCATTGATTTTGGCCACTGTTCGTGCGAGATCCGATATTGCTTTAGCAGTTGTTCAGCGTTGAAATTGTCGTTAGACCTTCAATCGGCTGAAAACCCGACTTGCAACATTTCGAAACACTCAAAAATATTTTGTTTTTTTTTTAAATGATGACATTGGAATTATCAGAAATATATTTTGTTTTCATTTTTTAGCTCGAACGAAAAATTTAATTTGATTGTCTGTGGTTAAACGATCCATCTGCCGAAGATTTCTCCAAGCAATTGCTGACAATCGGTAATGGCCGTGTTCCGGTCGACGAATCGAACGGATTGATTTCGTTTCCTCAGAACTTTTGCAATTTTGTCTCAACGGAGGACGAGCTCATCAACAAAGTGTTCCCGAACAACATTACTAACCACAAAAATCACAATTGGGTGAATGAACGAGTAATTCTTGCAGCAAAGAACAAAGATGGGGATCACTTAAATTTCACAATTCAAAATCTAATCTTCGGTCCACTTCATTCCTTCAAATCTATCTACTGTGTGACAAACAAAGACGAAGCAACCAACTATCCAACTGAATTTTTCAACTCATTGGATCTGGCTGGCTTGCCACCGCACAATTTACAAATGAAAGTTGGTGCGGTAATCATCATGCTACGAAACCTGAATCAACCAAAATTATGTAACGGGACGCATTTGGTTTTGAGAAAACCCAAGGAAAGATGAGGAAGTTCTCATTCCAAGAATTCTGATGATGCCAACCGATATGCCATTCCAGTTTAAACGAATTCAATTTCCGATTCGCCTTGCATTCGCCATGACGATCAGCAAATCACAAGGCCCATCCTTGAGTGTTTGTGGCCTAAATCTAGAAAATGAACGTTTCTCTCACGGCCAATTGTACGTAGAATGTTCACGTGTCGGTAAACCATCTGCTTTGTTCGTTCTTCCACCTGATAATAAAACACAAAATGTCGTATATCACAAGATGCTTTACTGAAGGGAATCGACCCTATTGCAACCCACCCAGCAAATAGTTTAAAAGAAAGTAGTGCAACAATGCTACGCGAATCATTTCAATAAATTCAATACAACGAAAACCTTGCTGACACGTGAATTATATTCATTTCAATGTAATTAAAATATATTTCATTTTGATTGACTTTAATTAATTTGGAGTATTCATTTTATCCGCCCCGAAGGTCTCGGGTTCGATTCTCGGTAGTGACAAGGAAAAAATTACACTGCTGGTTTAGGATCAATGAATTAATTACTCATTATCCGAAATGAAAATATGATTATGAAACCTCATTTGAGGCGGCCAAATCCCTTGATAGGATATAGTGCCAGAAAGAGAGAGAAAAACTCATTTTATCTTAAAAAAACTGAATTTAATTAAGCTACAATAACTTTAAACAATATTTATTGATTTTGAGGCGGTACGAAGTTCGCCGGGTCAGCTAGTATGAATATAAAATCACAAATAATTTTCACTACACTGTAGAATTATATTTTTCTAAACCTAACCTAAAAAAATAATTTATCGAATTGCGGTAATTTAAAATAGTTTTTATAATATCAAACACATATATTTGTTGATATTGTTACGTTTTTGCCTTGTCACTCAAGGTTCGAATCACTGGATTGTGTTTAAATACAACTGCTTCAATTTGAACTCACACAAATTTATTTACACAACACAATAACTATACAACACAAAATTAACAATTAATTATTCCAATTATAACACACTATTTAATTATCACTTTAATAATCGTTTTAATAATCACTTTAATAATCACTCTATTTAACCTTCACTATACCACGTTTGAAATGAGACTCAGCATTCCACGTCAACGTACGCCTTTATATACCAAAATATTTGTTTCTAGAATAATCCTAAATACTTGATGCGTATTATGTTAGTATACAAATGACGTATTATGTTAGTATGCAAATATGTTAGTATACAAATGACGACTAAATGTTGACCCAAAGCACAAAAACAATTGAACAAGTTATAATTTTAATACATATTTACGTTTTAAAATACTTACTTTAGTCCGTAAGTATTTCAGAGCTTTCTGAAAGTTGAGAGAAGCTTGTTATGTAATTGTACTAATATACAATTAACCTGACGCTTTACTAGCAATTAACAAAAGGCTCGTGATTATTTTCAAAAGTTGTGCTGTTTCTCAATAGATGTCGTTAAGTTATATTCGATTTGTATGTTATGTAAATAATTTTGCTTGAAAAAATTTATTATTATTTTACAAATATACAGATAAACACACAGATAAAATTAATGATCATTATGGGGATTTATCGTAAAAGCTGGTAAACATAGCACAGATAGATGTTGTCACCCACATTTAGTTGTTTGTTATATTATAAGCTGTTTTAGATAAATTGTCCTAAAATTATTGAAATCTCTTATACAGTGCGATCCATAGCTATATAATAACTCGTTTTTCCATTTTTTCAATAAATGATTTAGCAAATTTTAAGAAATTAATACCAAAAAATAAACAAAAGTATGTTCATATTTGATTCGTCATGGAAAAATCCGTTTCAGGATTCAATTATTTTGAGAAAAAATATTTTCAATATTGCCCTGGATTATGTTTTTCTCGCTAACATGGACTCTCCACCAGCTATTGCTATCTAGTTATGCCAGAAAATTTCGATCAAATAGGAAGTAGAGACTCGCAATAATATTTATATGCTGTCTGTATGCTATGAATACATGCTATGTCGGCATAACTAGATAGCATATTTATAGCATGCATATTTTGGCGTTTATTCTATTTCAATATGGCGTCTACTGACATTTCAAGTATTTATTCAAATGACTAGTAGTCTAGACTATCGACAATATAGTGTACGTTAAACATCGATAGTTTCTTTTTTCCATAGTATCGATTAATTTATGAAAAACTATCACTACTATCGATAGCATCTATAATTTTAAAATTTCTAGGGAGGGAAAATTAAATAAATAAAACATACTATTATGGCACTATTTATATTTCGGACTAATCAAGGCTAAGCTAACTACTATAATATTCATTTACAAAGAGTAAACAATCGATAGTTTTACAATCGATACTATCGATTGAACTATCGATGTTTAACGTACACTACGACAAAAGAATGATTTCTAAACGTCAAATTATAGCAAGTTTATCACACCAGACTCCATCTTGGCAAATTTTGATAGAAAGAGAAAGTAGATTGCAATAGCATTCAGATAGCAGGTGGAGAAGCCGTGTAAGCCTAATAAATGAATAAATATTTTAGTTTTATTTGATCTGTCAAATAGCAGAGTGCTGTATAAAAATAATGCCAAATGGAAAATACTTATCGACCAAGGAAAAAGGCAAAATTCAAGCCATTTTCGGAGGTGGGATTTATTTCGGAAAATTGGCAGTAGATTAGGCCACCATCACGTAACGGTTGTAAATTATTTAAAAAAAACCCTAAGCTCCTGGAAAGCGATTTCCAGTTAAATGTGTCCCAAAACACGATGCGTTGGGCTTCAAAAAATGTTGGGCACCTGAATCACACAAAAATGAACCAGGTACCAAATGTATTGCCACGGCACAAAGCTGCGCACCGTGAATTTGTTAAGACAAATATGAGACAGGACTGGTCAAAGGTAATTGAAAAAATTTAATCAATAGATGATTCCTTCCTATGAAAAACAATTTAATATGGTTGGCAGGATGGACCAGCTGCTATTCAGTACTATTCAGCTGCTATTCAGAAAGGAACCTATGTAAAAGCGAAATTCAATACGAAATTTTGGTGGTATAGAAATCTAATATTATGGTTTGCTTTCTCGTCTGAGGGTACGCTTACTTTAGCCTTTCCATCAGCTAGAATAACCAGCGCGGAGTATATTGGCGATTTAGAAAACCATCTCTTACCTTTTCTATCAAGAGGATCAAGAGGAAAACTGGATTTGCCAGCAAGATAACGCGCCAATTCATAAGAGCCAAAATATCAAATCTCCAATTCATAAGAGCCAAAACACATCAATTTTAGATTGGTCCGCTTGTTTTCCAGACCAAAATCCCACAGAAAATCCTTGGGATAGTAATCCTAATAATAATACACTAATAATTCAAGTGTCCGGAATTTTTTAACGAGCATTGTATATAACCGCTCGTTTTTCGGGATTTTTTTTAAAATAAATAATCAATAAACTTAATAATGCAAAATAGAGGGCGGTCACAAAAAGCACTTAAATAATAATAAAAACATTCACTTCGATTGGTCCTCGTACAAAAAATGTATATGTTAAAAATTTATTATGTGCTATAACGATATAACAACTAGTACTTAGAAAGGTTGGAAGGTAACAAATAATTCCAGACGACCAATGAGTCAAAAGTGGCATTTGAAAATGCCTGGACCGAATCACCGGCTGAAACTATTGATAATATAAATTAAATAGTTTTCAATTGTTTGTGTTGGAATGACACAGAATTGAAACACCTAGTTTAGGCCTAAATTCAAAATTTTGGGACATTTACCAGCGTTAAATGCGATATACCCTCGTGGACAAAATTAACGCATATTTTTTCTTCTATAATAAAAAAAAATCCTTCTGGTCAATTTTAACAATACTAGTAGTCAAATGATAACACATGTATATTTAGTGACAATTCAGAAGCATGTGACAAATGGGAAAATAATTTTTATAAGACTGATTATGTCGACAGGCAATTGAAACCCAAACTAATACTTGAAAACAATCATCTCATCATCTGCAAAACCAACCTTTTTATAGCGATGCCGCTTTAAACCATGCAGTTTGTCTAAAATTGTTCCGAAATATCACGCAGATGATCCGTAAACATAATACGCACTCTCACGGTTTACTTTGTTGCACCTAAAATGTAAATTTTAACCATTCCTTATGAAGTTATTGAACACCGGGAATAACACCGGGTACAAAGCCGGGAATAAATGTTTTTAATCTTGCCCAGTATGTGCAGTAAATAATGAAATAATAATTTGCCATTGCAACATATTATGTAAATTGTACATACCTTTCTATTTCTGTACTCAGTATTCTAGTGCGCTTCCTCATCCTCGACCTCGACATCCTAATAAACACCTTATGAATACATAATTCTGTTACGGTTTTCCTTACATAATAAATAGAAATGTAATGTACTGTAATATTGTTGTTCTCGTACTCTTATATTATATATGTATTGTTCCGAGTATGTGATTTATATACATCCTGGGAAATTCAAAGTAAATATTCATGTAATTCATTTGGAAAAAATGAAAAATATGCGAATATAAAGTAAACATAATCTTAAATCCTTAATTTTATGGTTATTTAAGACACATTTTTCTTGTATAAATGTATAAACATAATTAAAAACAATTACAAAAAATTTGCATATTTTTATGTTAGACAATATTTATACATTTTTTAAGGATTAGAATCGTAAAATTTGGATTTTATATTTTTTTCATTTTGTTCATTAATCCAAGCAGAAGAATATTATTTTAGACAACAATTTATATGTATGCGAGGAGAAGCAATAACAGTTCTCTAAATAATGGGCAAGATAAGAGGTTTTGTTTTATTGCGCTATTCTGAGTGGATTTAACGATTGACCATAATTGCGTATTTTGTACAAGAGATTACGAAATTCACGTCGTTGAGTTTACGATCCACTGGGCAGTATTACTTTTAATTAATCTCTAAGAGTACATAAGAAAATGGAACAAGTACGTTTTAGCCGAATAATTTATATTTTGTAGTAAATAAATAATTATAAAAAACATTTTATCAAAATACAATAGATAAGAAAACTCCATACTGTTTTGTTCAAAATAACGCATATTTTTCAATTGCAATACCATTGAGGATTGCTTGTTGAAATGTGTGCCGGATACACCACACAAACATCCAACTGTAGCCTACCAATACGTATGAAACAAAGACTCCAAACGACATTGGTTCTTCACCGAACATTATATCCGATACCCAAAACGAAAAATCCAGTATTATAACGATTGCCTGAACAATTAGCCATGGCATCATCAGCTCTGGTACCATCTGGAAATAGAAATGAAATTGCTTAGTTAAAAGGTATAATATATTTTATTATTTCATTGATATAAATTTTAACATTTTACGGGGTTTCCAATTTCTAAAATTGATAGTTCTTATAACGTATCGGCCAAATTCGCTATTTCCTAACTAATATCAGTTTAAAAAAAGTTTTTCTCGTTTTTGTTTGCGCTTAATCACTATTAATGTACATGCCAAAGTAATTATTTAGTTATTAGGCGCCTTTAAGAATTCAGAAATTACACCGAAATTGCAGTCTTCACTGAAGCATAATTTACCAAATTTAAAAAGTATTAATTGTTCAATGTCATTCATCCAGGAAATTAGAGTGGTGTATTTGTTTTAATAAATATATAAACTGTGATTCCAGCTGTACTAGATCAGAAGTCTGATAAAATTTTAAGCATATTGAAAGTATTCATATTTAGAGGCGGACATTTCTAAAACGGTTAAAGAACGAACACAGAAAGTTTATTTTTTAGTTCTACCCGAGAAAGCAGGCTTATCGACGACCGGTGGTTGTACAGGGACCGGCGGTTCTGTTATGAAAATTTTTCGTTTTTGGATTTTCCAATAACAAAAAACACATAAAAAACATATCACGTGATCCGGTATGCGTACAGTATAAATTGTTTTTTACTTTGCACACACTTTGTATACTGGCATACATTTCATAGCAAAATTTGAAGAACCCAGAGCACACGGTGTTAACAAAGTTCATAAATAAGAACGTAGTGTAAACAGAGCAATAGTTTTTCAGATTGATTAAAAATCATAAAGTATTTTACAGTCTCCTACGTAGCAAAATAAAGTAGTATAAACATGAAAAATGTTGACCTTGAGATTTTGAGAGACGTGAATAGTAATTGCTTTATCGCTGCAGTAAAGTGTTTAAAAAAAAAATCTGTGTGTCCAAACTGTTGTTGTGCAAACTGAAAGCCTTACAGCCTAAGATGAAATTTCATACTTAAGGTTCTCTCATAAATTGGAAGATCCCAATGGTTTTTGACTGAAATAGGCCTACCGAATGTGGCAGCATCCATAGCAGATTTTTCGATTTTTGCAAATATTTTGAGTAGTACTTATATATCGCATTTACGAAAAAATTATTAAAAACTAAGAGATTGTATAATTAATTGTATTAATTTACAGATCATTTGTTTAAATTTTACCGGAAATGACGGAGCGAAAAGTGTGTAAAAATTGGTCATCCAGATTGCGCCGAAATGACATGACCGAAATCATATTCAAGCATTAATGGAATAAAATTATCTATCCTAGATAGGTACACAAAAACATTGTTACTTATAATGCAAAATGTTCCATTTTTCCTTAGTTAAAAAAATTTATTTATTTAATTTATTATAAGAATATAATTACTAAAATATTATTTTAGTAATTATATTCTTACTAGCTGACCCGGCGAACTTCGTACCGCCTCAAAATCAATAAATGTTGCTAAAGTTATTATAGCTTAATTAAATTGAGTTTTTTTATTAAGATAAAATGAATTTCTCTCTCACTCTCTCTCTGGCACTATACCCCATTAAGAGATTTGGCCGTCTTAAATGAGGTTTAATAATCATATTTTCATTTCGGATAATGACTAATGAGTGATTAATTCATTGATCCTAAACCAGCCGTCCAATTTTTTCCTTGTCACTACCGGGAATTGAACCCGAGACCTCCGGGGCGGATAAAATGAATACTAAAAATTAATTAAATTCAATCAAAATGAAATATATTTTAATTACATTGAAATGAATGTAATTCACGTGGCAGCAAGGAATTCGTATTATTGAATTGATTCGAAATGATTCGCGTAGCATTGTTGCACTACTTTCTTTTAAACTATTTCCTGAGTAGGTTGCAATAGGGTCGATTCCCTTCAGTAAAACATCTTGTGATATACGACATTTTTTGTTTTATTGTCAGGTGCGAGAACGAACAAAGCGGATGGTATGTCGACACGTGAACATGCTACGTACAATTGGCCGTGAGAGAAACATTCATTTTCTAGATTCAGGCCACAAACACTCAAGGATGGGCCTTGTGATTTGTTGATCGTCATGGCGAATGCAAGACGAATCGGAAATTGAATTCGTTTAAACTCGATTGGCATATCGGTTGGGTTAATCAGAATTCTCGGAATGAGAACTTCCTCACGTCTTTGTTTGTCACACAGTCGATAGATTTGAAGCAATGAAGTGGACCGACGATTAGATTTTGAATTGTGAAATTTAAGTGATCCCCATTTTTGTTCTTTGCCGCAAGAATTACTCGTTCACTCACCCAATTGTGATTTTTGTGGTTAGTAATATTGTTCGGGAAAACTTTGTTGATGAGCTCGTCCTTCGTTGAGACACAATTGCAAAAGTTCAGAGAAAACGATAAAAATAAAATAAAGTAGAAATGTGCATGCAGCCTCCAGTCGGATTCGTAACCAGTACCTTGCAGTCCAAGCGCCGAAGCTTTAACCACTGCACCACTCGTCACATACAAACTACACCTACAAAATTCATATAAAAAAAAGATTTTTTTATTAGATTTTTGGGGCTTCCCTTTTGAGTTTTTCCGACTTTTCTTTTTTCCTAAACCATCACTGTATTGAGACGAACAAAATAAAAAAAACAAAATGTATGAGAAAATGAATTTTCTTGATAACTTTTTTTTTGGTGAATTTTTCCGATGTTTTAATAGTTATTATGCTATTCGGAACGGAGTCAAATCCAACAAAACAAAAATCATAAAAATCGGTCCAGCCGTTCTTCAGTTATAAATGGTGTAACTAACCCGACTTTGTTTTATATATATAGATAAGTAGATGAAATAAAAAAAAATTGGATAAAAAATAAAATGGTAAATGTGCATGCAGCCTCCAGTCGGATTCGTATCCAGTACCTTGCGGTCCAAGCGCCGAAGCTTTAACCACTGCACCACTCGTCACATACAAACTACACCTACAAAATTCATATAAAAAAATGTTTTTTTATTAGATTTTTGGGACATCCCTTTTGAGTTTTTCCGACTTTTCTTTTTTCCTAAACCACCACTGTATTGAGACGAACAAAATAAAAAAAACAAAATGTACTAAATATATGAGAAAATGAATTTTCTTGGTAACTTTTTTTTTGGTGAATTTTTCCGATGTTTTAATAGTTATTATGCTATTCGAAACGGAGTCAAATCCAACAAAACAAAAATCATAAAAATCGGTCCAGCCGTTCTTGAGTTATAAATGGTGTAACTAACACGACTTTGTTTTATTTATATAGAAGATAGAAGATAAGTAGATGAAATAAAAAAAAATTGGATAAAAAATAAAATGTTAAATGTGCATGCAGCCTCCAGTCGGATTCGTATCCAGTACCTTGCAGTCCAAGCGCCGAAGCTTTAACCACTGCACCACTCGTCACATACAAACTACACCTACAAAATTCATATAAAAAAAAAGATTTTTTTATTAGATTTTTGGGGCTTCCCTTTAGAGTTTTTCCGACTTTTCTTTTTTCCTAAACCACCACTGTATTGAGACGAACAAAATAAAAAAAACAAAATGTACTAAATATATGAGAAAATGAATTTTCTTGGTAACTTTTTTTTTGGTGAATTTTTCCGATGTTTTAATAGTTATTATGCTATTCGGAACGGAGTCAAATCCAACAAAACAAAAATCATAAAAATCGGTCCAGCCGTTCTTGAGTTATAAATGGTGTAACTAACACGACTTTGTTTTATTTATATAGATAATAAATTAAATAAAGGCAAATGATTACAATGCAACTACTCACAGTCTCTAAATATATTTGATCAGTTGTTAAGGCTAATACTCAGCTTGTCAAAAACGATGTTTACTAAAAATCAGTTTTTGACCATAAAACATTACCAATTGACCTAATTCTTTCTTTAGTATGAACTTAGACTTATAATTGAGCGATTAATACATGATTATCTCAATAAAATGTTTAGTTTGTCTACGGATAAGTTGCAAAGTTTATTGTTTTTTTTGAAACGCACAAATCAATTTTTTCAGTATTTTACTTCTAAACATCGAAAAAAATTTGCATCAAGGTGTTAAGAAACATAAAATCGAGCTATTAATACAGGATTATCAAGATTAGTCTTGAAATGACGTAGAAAATGGAAAAATTAGTTTAAAAATGATAAAAATTTCGATTCTTATCGATCGAAAAACTACGTCAAACGATAAGTTTATTTGTTTTTACGCAGCAACGCTGATTATTTTTTGAAAAAATTACTGTCGCTAGATGACAAATCACGAAATAAAAATTGTGTCCAAGATAAGTGGTTATTAATTTTATTATAATATGCAATGTTTAGAACAGAAATAATGAAAAATAGTAAATTTATTAATTAATTTTACGCATCTAAACAATATAAGTAAAGTTTAATAACCGAATCATATAAAATTTTGGTAGTCATATTTATTAAAGAAACGAACCAGTTTAGACATTTTTAAATATCGACACTAACAAAAATTTGTTTTTTCAGTATCATACAGCCTTAAGAAAAATTTTAATAGTACCTACAGAAACCAATTTAGAAATTCTTTTAAAACTAATATTTTACTAAAAAATCTCTTAACTGTGAGACTCTTAATAATTTTAACATCTTGAGTCGCACGGTAAGTCTTTACTTTCTTTATAGTAAAAGTAAAATGGGTAGTTCTCTTAAAGGAATCGCGATTTCTCATCCTACTGGGCTAGGTCAACGACAGTTGCACGATAACAAAAATATATACTTCGATCTTCATTGATATTAAAAGGGCATTTGAAAGCTGGGACGTTTTGTCACGGAAACTATTGTCTTTCGGTTTTAAAGGAGGTATGATAACACGGTATATGACAAAAATAAGTAGTGTGTACTTTCCGACTTAAGTATAGTGTGCCTCAGGGGTCTATATTTGAATCATTATTATTTCAAATTTATATTATTGGCATGTTTGAGCTCTAAGAGATGCGGTTTGCATTTGCTGATGCTAATAGGAGTGCTAATATACACCTCTGGTTTGATAATCACTTTGTTATCTTAAGCGAGGACTTTTTTTACCGTCACGCCTTTACCTCCTAGGAGGAATTAAGTACGCATTTGCACACCATGTATCTCTTACGAATAAATTTGCACTCACAGTTGTGCTTATTTTATTTTATTTAATATTCATAGTTTTATTTAAAAAAAATTATATACATTTAAATTAAAACTAATCAGTTGTTAAAAATAGTGAAAATAAAACTAGCTAGTGAACTCCTGATTTAAAAAATGTCACGGAGTCACGATTCATAACAAATAAAAACAAAGTATAATTCAAACTAGAAAAGTGTAAAATTAAAATTAAAAATATAAAAATATAATTTAACAAATTTAAAAAAAATAACAAAGTAACAAATTTTTAAGCAATATTTGCCCATGGTTTGAATATTCGTAGCATATTTTTACATTCCTTATAAATGAAAGATGTAAAAAAAGAAGTAGAATATATAGTTTAGGATAGTGTTCTAAATAAGATCTCAATGTCATTTTTTGAAAACAACCATTCTTTCAACAATTTTATAAAAAGACTGGGAGTGCCCGCGGTTACAATATAGGTTGGTAACTGGCTATAAAACTTAGGTGCAGTGTAAGAAAAGAAATTCTTGAAATGCTCTTTAAAAGGTTGCGGAATACTAATTCTATTTCTATTTCGAAACAAATATGGCTCACTATATATATTCATTAAACGATTCCCGCTTTTTAAATAAAACATTTTCAAAACTTTAAATACGTATAGATACCGCAGTGGTAATATTTTATAAATTTAAAAACAATGGGAAAGATGGTGTAGTTCTTGGCAAATGATTCCAAATTTTAATCATACTTTTTTGTATCGTCAATAATGGTTGTTGTTTGACAAATAAATTCCACCCCAACATGTTAACCCGTACTGTAGATGAGAATCAACCAAAGCATAATAGAGACATTTCAAAAATTCGGAGCTGCAGATATTACGCAAATGGAAAAAAGATCTTAAGCACGTCGGAGTTTCTGTTTTAAACTAATCACGTGATTTTTAAAGTTAAGCTGTGAATCAGTTAAACCATTTGAACGAACTAACTGTTTCAATGGGAACGCAGAGAGTACTGCAAATAGAGTCATTACACGCCAATGAGTGATAGGTCACTGAGCCATAATTAATGTCAGGGCTACTCAGATTGAAGTACATAGTTTTAGAGTTGCAGCTAAGAACCATGAAATGAACGTAGAACCACTTTTTTAGTAATTTTAGGTCACACTTAACGTCATATTTTAACGAATCCACATTCACATTTGAATACTGCAGCACAACATCATCGGCAAAGGCGACAATATTACCACGCAAATCCAGATCAAAAATAGAATTACAATAAATCAAAAAAAGAACAGGTCCCAAAACAGATCATTGAGGAACCCCAACATTAACCATTACCTCATTACTTCGGACATGATTAATACATACACTCTGAACTCGATTACATAAATAGGATTTAAATAGAGAAAGTGCCACACCCCTAATACCAATATGCGATACCTTTTCCAGTAACACTTGATGATTAATGGTATCGAATGCAAGAAGAGCCAGTTCGGTTGAAGAATTTTTAATAAACCCGAATTGACGTTTATCGCGAAAATTAGTTTTCTCTAGAAAATTCAATAATCTGGATTTAATAATTTTTTCAAAAATCTTAGAGAAAGTGTTCAGTAAGGTGATTGGACGATAATTGTTTGGGTCAGCCCGTGAACCCTTCTTAAAAAGTGGTTTCACGATACCTACTTTTAACTTATCAGGAAACACCCCTTTGGCAAGGCATAAATTAAAAACAAACGCTAAGACAGGCGCAATACTAAAGATCACATTTTTAACCACTATATTAGAAATTCCATCAATACCACACGAATTTGTATTTTTGAGTTCACAGACGGCTGAAACAATTTCCAAGTCACTAACTGGGAAGAAAAATAGATTGGAGCTATTAAACCGAGTCAAAACCATATTATTTCGAACAGTATTTTCGACAGTCGTATTTTCTTGTGTTTCGTTTAGAACGACGCTTGGTATATTAATAAAATGATTATTTAGCACATTTACAACTTTCAATTTTGATTTAATATCTGAAGCTGAAGACATCTTATTTTTAAAATATGTTTCTTTAGTTTTCGGTATCAAGGTTTTAATTCTAGAGTTTAGCGCATCCACTTCTTTCTTTAAGGAACTGTTATTACGATCATTGATTAGCTTCTTAAATAACCTGTTCTGAAGATTAATTAAATTTAGTAAGGCGTCGGACATCCATGGCTTAAGTTTCCAGTTTCTACGATTAACATAAGGCACCGATTTATGTTTATTCAGATTAGAAATGAATATTTCGACAAAACTTGAATATGCTGTATTTGGATCATCCGAATTCCAAACTGTGCATCAATCATATGTACTTAAGGATATTGCTAACTCTGAAAAATTTATTTTCGTTTGACATAATTTTTTATATTTACGATTATTCTTCAGTTGGTTTTTTTTTTTCAAATTGAAGATAATTGTATTATGATCAGATATAAATAAATGTACATGCCTAAGCTCAATAGTAAACCATTGGTGATCAGTTTCTACAAAAACATGATCAATACACGTATTACAACATGGTCGTGTTACATTATTGACAAAAGATTCCAAACCAATTACAGCTTATTTTATCATACTTGCGCAGAATCACGTAGTAATTATGGAATAGACTAGAGTGCTGAGGAGGAACTTATAGAAATAAATCGTAACAATTAATGATATTATAGAATCATTTCGCTCGCGTCGTTTTAAGTGTCAGCAGTCTTTATCTTGGTCTACTTTTGTGTCAATTAAAAACATATTATTCGTAAATATGTTGGGTGCATTACTGTTTAATATTTATTTATGCTTTCAATAATTTTCGCGCTGTTAACTTATGTGACACAGGATATCCAATCTTGTTAAGATATAAAAAAAGTAAATACAAAATAAACATAACATTAGTAAATTAATGTTTACAGGTTTTATGGTTTCGTTGCTGGTTTGACCCATTGAAACGATAATTCGATGTAAGTTGTGCTAATTGAGACGTAAAAACTAGTTTTAAAACTAGGCGATTGAAATTTTGTTCCGAATTTGTAAATCCCTAATATTCAGATGTATAACTTGTCAACGACAACAAAGCGCCCCAATGTTTATACGCACAAATTAAATATAAAATTGTACAAAGAAAGTACAACACTTACCATCATTACTCCTAAAACCAAAAATATATAAAATTTGCACATAACTACGGATGCAATCAACCGTGCATTTCTTCTTAAATCCCTTGGTAGTACTCGATAACGTCTCGGCCTGAATGTTGTGGGTTCTGACTCCCCATGAAAAACCGTTGCAAATTCATATATTGTTAAAAACTGAAAAGAAACCAAACAAACAGAATCAAAAAACCAAAACCACAAGGAAGAAAATATTAAGAATAATCTTTTATAAGAACTTTTATAACAGCAACAAAATTTACAATTTAATGCTTTTCTCCACACATACAAAACACTTGTTTTTCTCCACACATACAACACAATACGTAATTTTGGTTTGTGGTTTTCAACTAACAACACAATGTTCTCTATAATTTTACCAAACACAAATTCAAAAATCCTAATGATTGTAAATTCCCCTAATAAATTTATTTTATATTTGGTGGTTTCGTTCGTCTACGAAAATCACAAAATTTGGAAATAATAACACATAATAATAAAATTATTGTTGCTGTTTTATTCTTGTATAAATTATGGCCCTATTATAATATTTTTATCTTCTGAGGTGTTCGTGGTTGCTCTTTGTTTCAAGTTTGTGATATTTCATTTTAAAAGAGTATAAGAATAAAATGCGTTCAACAACAGTAAATGAATAGTGTTTAAATTTTGAATAGATTTTTTTTGAATATAATAATTGGATGGCATCTTATCTCAATAAAGGAACCAACAAAACTTGATGATTATGAAATACATACCAAAAATAATACCAAAAATGTACACTGTTAAATTTAAAAATATTCCAATTGGATTTGTTTTGTGGTGAAATTGATACACTTTTAGATAATCTTTAACATTTATATTAGAGAAGTCCCTAATAGTGTTGCTGTAAAAACTCGAATAACTTTCAAGCGATTTGAAATAAACACGAAAAAATCGTAAATCGATTTACTAAACTTTTTTTAATCCTAAGGAAGGCTAATTTAGACAATATTTCTACTTTTTTTATCTCCGATCCTAGAGATGTTCACGGGGTCTCACCTATATAACCGAATAGCTAAATCAAAACCCCACGGGTGTGGTGAACAAGATTTAATTATGATGATTTTTAACTAGTCCCGCGTATTTTTAAACAACTATGGTTTTTGACTTCAACCTATTTTCTAATTTGTTTATTACCGCTCCTAGAGACGTTCATAATTTTTAAAATGTATTTTAGGGTAGCGTAGACAGAATTCTAACACTGAAATGAACCTGGACAGTTTATGACGATAACTACAGTGCTGAATGTGATCTAATTATGATGATTTTTAACTTGTCGAGAGACATTTTTACGTTTACGGTTATATCCCATCTACCAGAAATATTTACGGGATCTCTTTCTTCTATTCGACGAATAAGTCAGAAAATTGAAAATAGAGAAGTTTTAAATTTTGAAAAACAAGGTGAAAATGATCATTCGTGTCCCGTTTTTATAATATTGGTAGATAATTTTCTGACCTATTCGAATAGATGAAAGAGATCCCGTGAACATTTCTGGTATATGAGATATAACCGTAACGTCAAAATGTTTCTGCACAAGCTAAAATTCATCATAATTAGATCCCATTCACTACACTCATAGGGTTTTGACTGATCTATCTCACCATGTATGTGAGATCCCGTGAACATTTCCTAGGTTCGGTAAAATAAATTTTGAAAATTTACTCAAATTATTTCATAAAACTTTTAAGTCGTGTATGGCACTGTAAATATCATCATATCATCATAAATATCGTCATATCAAAACCTTGTACTATTCAATAGTATAAACGTGAGCCCGTGAACATCTCTAGGATTTCTGTTATTTGATTATTATTACAATAAATCGGGTTTGTCGCTTGTTTGGGAATGTCAATTGGCGTAAAATCCTATTGGAGAAAATACCAAAATTTCCAATTGAGAAAAAAAATTGAAAATAAAGAAGTTTTAAATTTTGAAAAACAAGGTGAAAATTATCATTCGTGTCCCGTTTTCACAACATTGATAGATAATTTTCTGACCTATTCGAATATATGAAAGAGGGCCCGTGAACATTTCTGGTATATAGGATATAACCGTAAAGGTAAAAATGTCTCTCGGCAAGTTAAAAATTATCATAATTAGATCCCATTCACCACACTCATAGGATTTTAACAGATCTATTTTGCCATGTAGGTGAGACCCCGTGAACATCTCTAGGATTTGTGAAATAAAATTTGAAAATTTATTCAAGTTCATGAAATTTCTAAGTAGTGTGTATGGCATTGTAATTATCATAATAAACTGTCCATGTTCATTTCAGTGTTAGAATTTTGTCTACACTACATTTTAAAAATTATGAACGTCTGTAGTAGCGGTAATAAACAAATTAGAAAATAGGTTGAAATCAAAAACCATAGTTGTTTAAAAATACGCGGGACCAGTTAAAAATCATCATAATTAAATCTTGGCACCACATACGAGGGCAAATCAAAAAGTCTTGCAATATCATATGAAAAAAAAGAGTGAGAGAGACAGCAATATTTTTATTTTTCGACATAATCTCCTTTAAGGTTTATACATTTGTCACATCGATCAATTAACTTACCTAAACCCTCTAAAAAAAAAGATTTCTTTTGCTCCATAAAATATTCATTTACAACAGACTGTACTTCATAGTCACTGGAAAATTTCCGGCCCCTTAGTGTTTTTTTCAAATTGGGAAAGAGAAGTAGTCACTGGGTGCCAAGTCTAGACTGTACGGTGGATGCGGAATTTCCACGAAGCCGCAGTCCTTTAATGCAGCTTGAGCAATATTAGCCTTGCGCACTGGTGTATTGTCGTGAAGAAGCAAGATTTTTTTCCTAACTTTCCTTGGCCGTTTTTCCCGGATCGCTTTTTTCAATTTTCGCAAAACCTCTGCGTAATATATGCCTGTGATTGTGGTTTTCGGTGGCATATAATCGATTATCAAAATTCCTTCAGCATCCCAAAAAATTGTTGCCAAAACCTTACCAGCAGACGGTTGAGTTTTGAATTTCTTTGGTGGTGGTTCACTACGTTTAATCCATTGCATCGATTCTTGTTTGGATTCCAGATCCCAGTGATGAAGCCATGTTTCATCGCCTGTTATTATGTTACCCAAGAAATTTTCTGGATCTGCTTTGTACATATCTAAAATCGCCTTTGAAGTTTAAACACGCATTTTTTTTTGTTCAGCATTCAACAAACGGGGAACCCATCGCGCACTTACTTTCGACATGTGAAGGTGGTCATGTAATATAGTATATGTGGTACCGTATGAAAGAGAAAGTCTCCACGCTAACCGCGGAACAGAAATACGCCGGTCCTCCAATACAATAGAATCAGCCAAAATTACGTTTTCATGGCTAATAGCATCTGCTGGCCGACCCGAGCGGTTATCGTCTTATAATGACTCCCAACCACTTTTGAATAATTTTACCCACTTTGTTACTGTGGCATATGATGGTGCAGATTCGCCGTAAACTTTTGATATATAGTTGAATATATAAATTGCATTTCGTCCATCTTTATAGAAAAATTTAGTAACGGCGCGATATTCAATTTCATTCATTTTAAGAAAAATTCAAAACACATGTTACTAAATTGACAAAAACAAACGAACCGTAAAATTTACATCGAAATGTTCTTCTAGAAGTTTCATCGTGACAAAAAATGGTTTTGAAAAATATATTGTTGTCTCACTCACTCGTTTTTTTCATATGATATTGCAAGACTTTTTGATATACCCTCGTACGTGGGGTTTTTATTTAGCTATTCGGTCATATAGGTGAGACCCCGTGAACATCTCTCCGATCAAATCGCTTGAAAACTATTCGATCTTTACAGCGACACTATTATGGACTTAGGTACTTCTCTAATATAAATATTAAAGATTATCTAAAAATGATTCAATTTCACCACAAAACAAATCCAATTGGAATATTTTTATATTTAACAGTGTCAATTTTTGGTATTATTTTTGGTATGTATTTCACAATCATCAAAACTTTTTACCATACTTCAGTAATACGTAAGAGATTTAAATTAACCGTTCGTGGATAAATCATCATTAATTCGTAGAATCTTTACGAAACTAGAAAATCATTTATAGTTTATTGTTACTTTCATTGATATCAAATATAATAAATGTTTTATGTCAAGCAAATTATACGTGCTCGATTTTTTGGGGTATAACATGGACCATCGATGTCAACCAACCGTTGCTTGGGTTAGTCAAATTTAAGCAGCTGCATGGGAACAGCATAAAAGAAATTGCAAAATGGAGAGAAATGACACAGTCAGCATTTGTATGCCTCTTCCAGCAACCCTGGATCCTCGCTAGGATTTAATGAAGTTATCAATCATTAATCTGAAAATAACCTGATAGGTAACCTCATTAAGATGGCCAAATCTCTATATGGGACATAGCGCCTGCAAAATAAAAATGAAAGGAAAGTTCAATCACTACGAAAAGTTGTACGTCACTTTCAGATTTTCTTTCTGGTTCTTAATATTTTATATAAAATGGTTGCTTTCAAAACGCAAGCTTGTACGGTAAATGTCTTGCACAACATATTTACAATAAAATATCGCGAATTTATTTACACTATATAAACGAAATTTAATTCACTAAATAATTCAAGCTTTGATAATAATACAAAATAAAAATAAACGCTGCTGTCTATATTTACTTGAAGGGTGTCACACAGAATTAGTTCACTTTACATCCAATTTGATTTAAACAAAGGAACAAAACATGATAAACGGAAGAAAATGATGCTGAACCAGCGATGACTTTCTGAAATATGGTCAACTGAAAAGAAACAGCCTAAATATAATGAAATATAAATTTCATAGGAATTAATCGTACTAGAAAATACTGTCATCCACAACAATATTCCCATAATGCCAAACAACAACCATACACAAATATATCATATTTAAAAAAAATGATATTTGAATAAATTTTTAAACATACAACTTTTACAGACGAACATGTTTGTGGTTTTAAATTGTTCCCAAAAAGCTAAGTATTTATACGAGCATTAAATTGAAAATATTTTTTCAAGTAAATTAATACGAAATGTTATTTTGTTCGAATTTTTCACATTAAATAAAAAATAATTTAGCGAGAACAAATCTCTATGGTAATATTTGGTATGTCTATATATATATTATAAATAAATATTTATGTAGGTATGTGTAAGCTACATGATGTGGTGGCGCATACTTTAAAAACAATGTTCGTTTATTTATCCTGAATGATACACAGAAGACAGAACAAAGCACTAGACAAATAAATCATTACCATAATAGAATTAAAGATCTTATAATATACGCCATAAAGGTGTTAACAGTATTTTTAAGGTTGTCGTTGAATAATTTTACTCCCACAGAAAATAAACGAATTTATTTGGAAAAGTGCGCTGAACTAGAAACTTAAATTTGAAATTGAAAATTTGTTGATCTTTGGGATATCATAACACGTCTAGAAATGCTAAAACAGGCTTTTACAGCATTTTTCAATGAATAAGTTCTAAGAAAAAAATTCGATTTTTTTTTTTATTTTAGCGACATCCAATAATAATTAAATTAAAATAATCAAATGTTTTCTCAAGAAGTCTAGACCGTCCAGAAATCTAACTTGCCTTTTCCAATAAGTTAGAGTAATGAAAACTTGATGGCCGATTTTTGCGCCCTTAGGCTTTTATTTTTTCCTTAATACTCGTATACTAGTACACATTTTTGGACGTATTTAAAGTAAATCATTGGACTAAATGTTACCTATTCCACGAAAAACTAAATCCCGTCCGTCTTAAATATGACAGATCTAGAAAAAGGTTGAATTCTTCTGTCGTTTGTGATATACACACATTATTCCTTAATACTTTATTTTCAAAACCATGCATAATGGACAGTAGTTTATGAAGACTGGTACGAACCGTACAGCAATTTCTGAAAACATGTTATGAAGCCTAGTTAATTGCTGTTATGTGTATTGGCGATTGAACAAATTTGCAATTATTTCGAATTATTTAAAGCCATGTATGCATGTATAGGCAGGCTTCCAATCTTCCTGTAAATCAAAACGATAAGAGTATAAAACTACTTATATGTTTTTTTGAAATACGATACATACTCGTACTGATTGATTTTAATACAAATTACTTTAGTTAAAATAACTGGATTAAGAATAAAATTAAAATTCTATTTTATCCGATTTCTACTGGCCTATATCATAATCAAAAACTCCACTTATGTTAAATTTCTATCGTCAATCTTATTTAAAGATGATCGAAATATTATAGCAGTTTCTAGGATGAAAAGCTTAACGATTAAAAATTTAAATACTCTGAGTACGTACTTTATAACCAGCGGAAGTCATAGTTTATTTTTTAGAATTTCCCTGCCTACCTATTGTTTTCGGTGTTCTTTTCACTATAGGAAAATAATTCCAGTAGAATAAATTCCCAAAATATGTCCTTAAATTGTTATATGGAAAGAATTAAAGACTTCCGAGGTCACCTCAATGAAATATTAAAAGGGTAGACGAAATTCGGCATTTTCTTAATAATTATGAGGAAATTTGGTTTGCAAGATTTGAATGCAAATTGCATTCAAATCTTGTAAAACAAATGCATCCCGGATTCCTGGCCCAGAAGAAGCCTGGCCATTTACAAAAATGTAATTTAAAGGAAGTTCTGAAATTTGTTTACGAGTGTACCGGTCAGAACTCGGTTAGTTCTTAACCAATATTGTATTTCTACGATTTATTTTGAAAAGTTCAGGAATCCGTTATTCCTCGGCCAGACTAAACCATTTCGTAACTAGTTGTACGAAAATCTCAAAGAGGACCAAGTTCTTGAAGGTATTGCTCATTCATCTTTTACCACTCATTATGAAATTTGAAACGAATAGTTTCAATATTATTTATGATTGAGAAACACCTAATCCGCATAGAGGTGTCAAAAAATCATTTTCCACTTTTTTCCGATTCGGATATAGAGTATGAGATGCTCTTTCACATGATGAAAACCAGAAAATAGACGGCACTAAACTTCTCTTCAACATTAATTTTTCTGTAAAAAAAACCAACAGAAATGATTACATTAACGTGATAATGAAAACGGCGGCCGGCGCGATAACAACGATAACATTTGTAAACTCAACTTAACGCGATTAACTACGATAATATTCCGACCAGAAACAACACTTAATGTGTTTGAATATAGTTAGACACCAAGTTCTATTTAAGTGTTACTAGACGATTCAGTAACAGTTTCAATATTTACAGATGATACAGCATTATTGCTATTCGTCTAAAATCGAGAAATAGCATTTAGAAATATGCAAAAACACTAAACTCGCTATTGCGAAGTGGTGATTTAATGGAAAATTAAGGAAAGAGCGAAGCAACCGCGTCCATCCTTCCTACTAAATAATACCATAATATACATATATTTGGTTACGATGCGCTATAAGAAAATAATTGCAAAACTACTACAAACAATATAATGATACCATTTAATACGATTATTAAGCGAACAAAAGTAATCAGCGATAATTAATCGAGAGGAATTATTTTCACTAATTTTTCTTCCTGCCTAAAACTATATAGCTAGTAAAAGAGCATCTAGAAATCGACGATCAGTAATCGTCGATGCTGTTTGTTTTAAACTGAGTGAAGGTTTAATGCTGGGGGACAAGAGTAAAAGATAATAGCTGATAGTATTCGAGAGATCAGTCTCGCGCAAAAATTGTTTATTTTTTTGAAAGGCGAAGCCACTTTCGTCTGTAAAGCGGTCAAATTCAACTGTAAATGCGATTTAGTTAGTTGCTTGAATACACAGTTTGCAATTGTTGATATATAAGATACTCCAAAGCCGCTTGGTATTAAAAATTTTTGGTTAATTTGTATCGTTGAAATCTATTTTATAATTAATAATTTAGCACAGAACTCTACACCTAAAATGTCGATCTATAGAACACATTTAAAAGTTTTTAAATTAAACTTACAAAAGACACTTACCATTCCGACAGTACTCATAATCAAAACATACCAATAAATATATGGAAAAAGCGCATAATTACACGGCATAATGCTCCAAATGCTACTTTTCAATGATTTAAACACATTAAATTTCCATATATTTATCTCACTGGAACACAATGACCGCTGCACAGCTGCATGTTTGCACATTTGATTCACAAACGAACGTAACTTAAACATTTTCCTTCAACAAAATAATTTTTCAAAACTACAAATAAATTTTTCCGCGTGCAACCAAAACTGTAAAAATTTATCCGAATCGGGTAGCAAATAAAATTTTTGACAACCGCTTCGCGCTTATCGCTAATTATAATTAAATAACTATAATTATTAGTGATGTTATTACTAGTTCCAAAAAAAAGTATTTTATATTATAAAACGAAAACTACGAATTGCATAAAATTTGGCAATGACAGCAACAAAAAATAATTATCGACATATAATTCATGGAAAACGAGATTTTATCGGAAAATTTACATAATTAGCGCGTAATAGTATAGTAGTAGGGTATTTTCGTTAATTCATTCTTCAGAATGAATAGAAGGAATAGAATTATATTGAACATAAATAGAATAAACAGAATACTTTTTCACAGCATCGATTTGTTTTTATTTCGGCAGGATTTACTTCTGTTGAGCCATAGATAATATACAAATATTATATAAATATATAATATATTATGTTGTTTTATTAACAAAAAGGCAAAAAAGAAAATTATTTCCACACACACAGTTTGATATTTCAAAACAGAATATTCTTTTCATTCTACGTTTCGATGCAGTATAAAAAGAATGCGTTCTGAAAATTAACCCTAGAGAGGAAACGCGGGGTGAATAAACACCCCAGACCAGTTTAAATCTCGCGGCAAACACAAACGGCTTATACGTTTACGACCCGGGACCCTAACCATAATTCAGTTTCATCATCTGAGAGTAGAGGGAGCACACTCGCAGCATCAGTAGCACGTGGAAGTTGGAGCAGTAAACATTTGAAGTGAATCTGGGGTGTTTTTTCACCCCGCGTTTCCGTTTGTGTATATTTTTCGTCATCTTAAAGTTTTTTATAATTTCGTGTTTTTTACACTTTTTGTTGCAGTAATGAATGTATAATGGCATACTATATACATATATTTACATATATATTATATATATACTCGCGTGTGTATACCATAACCTCACTTTAGTTTTCACTGTTTTAAGATTCGAAAAATGGCTAGGCGGTACAATTTAAGACCTTTAAAGGCTGTAGTTCAGTTGATTAATCAGGAGGAAGATCACATTGAACCTGTGAAAAATCTAAGTGATTAGGAAAATCTAACGGAGGAGGAGAGTGGCTCAGAATCGGAGCAAAGTGCAGAGCCAGACAACGAACAAGTTGAGCCCGAGAGTGAAATTAAGGTATGTAAATCATATTTTTCGGTAAATTTCGGTGCGAGAAAATGTATTTCTTAGTTATTTATTGTAATTTTTAGTCGGAGGAGTCAGAAGATGATGGCTTGGGTACAGCTGCAGCATTCAAGAAGCTGCGTAATACAGAGAGGAGAGAAAATAGGGGAAGAGGACGGGGAAGAGGCAGCAGAAGTAGTAATCGTAGACGACGAAAGATTATTGTTGTGGGTAAAGATGGGCATAAGCGGTACACAACTCCACGTGAAAGACTGTCTAATAGAGGCCACATAGTCACGAACCTTGCCACTCCACTGGGATCTGTAAAAGATTTCAAATCTCCTTAGTTGGAGTTTATATTTTGACGAAGCCATGCTGTCGAAAATTGTCCGGCATACTAATGAAGAAATCGATCGTTATACCGAGGATCGAGAAATAAACAGGCAGTTGGATAATACATATAAACATGTCGACGTAATTGAATTGAAGGCTTTCGTTGGTTTATTATATTTTTCTGGTCTTCAAAAAACAAATATGACCAATATTCACGATCTATGGAATCTAAAAGTCGGTTGCATAAGATACCGTGCCGACATGTCCCTAAAAAGATTTCAAGCCCTTCTACAATCCCTGAGATTTGATGATAAGAATACTCGAGCAATTCGTCGTGTTGATGATAAATTCGCCCTCATAAGACAAATTTGGGACTCATTCGTGAAAAATGCAGCTCCGGTAAGCACTGTAACATTGACGAACAAGTGTTATCTTTTCGTTGGCGCTGCCCTTTTAAGGTTTATAACGGTCAAAAACCAGATAAATGTGGTCTAAAATGTGTCAATTTGAATGACTCTCAAACATTCTATTTAGTCAACGCAATTCCATATGTCGGTAAAGTGGTTTTGGAGGACAAAACAGAAAGAGTGCCATCCTATTATGTTAGAAAGTTGAGTGAGCAAATTTATGGAAGTTCCAGAAATATAACCTGCGACAACTGGTTTTCCTCAACAGACATTTTAAATACAATGTTGGAAAAGAACCTCACAATGGTTGGAACACTAAAAAAAATAAACCAGAAATACCTTTGTCTTTCAAGACTGCTGGTGAGCCAGTAAGTTCAAAATTCGCTTTTGACCGAACGAAAACTCTGGTTTCCTACACTCCTAAGAAGAATAAAGTGGTCTTTGTTTAATTAACGTTCCGTGAGACTACAAAAAAACCAGAGATAGTCAATTTTTACAACAAGACAAAAGGTGGCACTGACACATTTGACCAGATGTGTCACGAATATTCAACAGCAAGAAAAACTAACAGATGGCCAGTGCGAGTTTTCATGGGGATGCTGGACCAATTGGGGATCAACGCCTAGATTATATCACTTTTTGAACCTCAATTTTAGTCCAACCCACACAAATGTGTGAGTAAAAAACCATAGTATGTAATGGCGTTGTTGATAACAAATTTCGCTTGATTTGAAGTAAAACCCACACAATTGTGTGTATACATATAGTGTTTTTTTTTCGGACGAAAATAAGTTAAAAAGGAATTCACAAAAGTGTAAGTTGGTTGAAAACACGTACAAAAATAAATGTTTGACATGGTACTTATGCCCTACGCGCATAATTGTTTTAGTAAAACCAAAAATAGTAAAACACAAAAGGGATATATAATGTCAATGCTGCAAATCCATCACTCAACAGGAGAGATTTTTTGAAAAGTTTAGTCAAAGATCTCACAATTCCTTATATCCGAAAGGAGGAAAGAGTTGAAAAATCTGCTACACCATACAGTATTTTGTATTCACGAGATATTGGATGAAGGGTTAATACGACGGGACATAGGTGGAACAGGAAGACAGGGAAGATGTGTTCATTGTTCCCGAACCATCGATCGAAAATATGGAGTCAAATGCTCCAAGAGTCAGGCCTTCGTGTGCCAAGACCATAGATCTGTCATGCGTGTGGTGAGCAAGAATGAGAGATAAAAATCAAGATAAAAAATGTTTAATGATAAATTTAATATTCTTTTTCAATAATTGTAGTTTATCATTCCAAATAAAGACATTTTTTACCAATTTGAACGAAATTCTTAATGATTATAACGACCCGAATTCTTGCTATTTGTGCACTTTGATTTCTCAAAATAATAACCTTTTTTAGAGAATTGGCCAAAACCACTATAATACCCTTAAAACATAGTTTTTCCCCTTTAGAACCCCGTTGGAAATACTCGATTCGCTCAAAAACTCACTGAGACATCGTGATTTTAGTAAAAAATGCCATTTTTGTTAGTTTTTCACGTTTTTTACTCTTCTTGGTCAATTTTCTAGGACCCTTCAAACGTTTAGCCAAAACTACTTAGTTTACGCGATTCTATATTAAATTTAAGAAATAAGAATATTAAGACGAAAAAAATGAGCTCCCTTGGAATCCTCAAAGTCATACTGGGCCTTAGATACGAGCCCTTGAAAATTGGGGTGTTTTTCAACCCGCATTACCAGATTAGGTAAAAAAACAACAGAATACATAGAAGTACATTTTATATCACTTTTGAAACTTTCGGAATATACAGAATGAATAAACGAAAACACTCTATTTGATCGGATCTTCTAGCACCTATTCAAATAAACCAATTTAAAATTCCATCAAAAGGTTGTTCTGTATTAAGTGTGGAATGGCAACGGTGAGCGCTTACACGACATTCGCGGAATCACATAAAATATATTATAATAATGGCACGATTTATTAAACATTTGTTTTTTTATTTCGCAAAAAATAAAATTTTTGAATCCATTGATCGTATCGGGCAATTCTGTGTGTGTTTGAAAGGTGACATTTTAACGTGCACTGTTTATAGAGAATGGCGTTCGTTCTGGAAATATGGATATAAGCAGCCATGCAATTGGTAAAAAACGAAATATTGATCACAAAACAGTTTTAAACCATTTGAAAATGGCTGGAAAAAAGCTTGACGTTTGTTTACCCTCTGAATTAACAGGCAAACATTCAATGGGCCGGATTTCTATCTGCGAAACGCTGCTGAAACGGAACGAAATCGAACCATTTTTAAAGCGAACGATTACTGGTGATGAACAGTGGATAAGATACGACAACGTTGTGCGAAAAAGATCATGGACTAAACGAGATGAAGCTTACTAAACGGTATCAAAGCTAGGATTTGTCGCCAAGAAAGGTAATGCTGTGTGTTTGGGGGGATTGTAAATTAATCTTGCATTATGAGGTGCTGCCACCGGGCCAAACGGTTGATTCTAATCTTTACTGTCAGCAACTAATGTGTTTAATACCGGGTTTCCATCGTCATAGTATACAAGTATAATAGTATTATAATACTAAAGTATTACGATGGAAAACCAAAGTTGATAGTATAATAGTTTATTAAAATATTTCACTATACTAGCTATCAAAATATAATACGTAGCAAATATTATTTTTAACGTTATAAATTTGACAGTGTAAAAATAAATTTAATTTTCCTTGCTTATCCATTACCATTTTTAGTATTTTCTCGCCGCAATGAGAAACAATTTGTTGGCTGATTATCGTTATATATTATTATTATATAATACGGGTCAAATAAATTAATAATATCCTTTTTATCAAACGCTCATTTCGAACAGGCTTTTTTCAAACCGTGCGGTGGAAAACCAGCCGGGCTCGATAGTAAAATAGTATTATACTATTATTCTATTATGCTATCGACGATGGAAACCTGCTATAAGACAAGCAATTCAGTTAAGCGTCCAGAATTGATCAGCAGAAAGGGTATTCCATCATGATAACGCTAGACCACACACATCATTAATGACCCGGCAGAAACTGAGAGATCTTGGCTGGGAAGTTTTGATGCACCCACCATATAGTCCTGACCTTGCACCATCGGACTACCATTTGTTCCGGTCCATGCAGAACCATCTTAATGGTTTTACATTAAATTCAAAAGAGGCCTGCGAAAATGAGTTGTCTCGATTTTTCACCTCTAAACCATCAAATATCACATATTTGGTTTAATAAAGTTCATTTGAAATTAGAAAATTCTTTGTTTCAATGTCATCCAAAAAAAGATCACGAACTTTTTTCCTAACCCCCCCCCCCCCCCCCCCCTCCCAAAAAAATGGCTCAATTTAAGTCCCAATCACACAAATGTGTAAGTTTAAAAACATAGTGTGTAATGGCGTTTTTGATAAAAAATATCGCTTGATTGAAGTAAACCACCACAATTGTGTGTGTAGTTATAGTGTGTTTTTGGGACGATAACAAGTTACAAAAGAATGTACGAATGTGTAAGTTGTTTGAAAACACATACAAAACAAATTTTTTGACATGATTCTTTTGTCTTACCCGCAAAATTGTGTCGGCTGGCAGGAAAAGGGATATATATATATATATATATATATATATATATATATATATATATATATATATATTTATATATATATATATATATATATATATATATATATATATATATATTTATATCGTTTAAAATTTTCACCGAAACGTAACCCCTTTCCCGTTGTCACAACGGATTTACAATCAATATTTATAAAGCGTAAAAAGGAAAACAATTTCGTTTAATATTTCCTTGGGTGTTTTAATCCCGTAAAGATTATTTCTTTTGGTTTGAACCTTTTCTTGTTTACTACTTCTCATTTTTTTTCAAACACGAAGTTTGTTTTCCGTACTTTTTGTCTAAAACGTGCGGTATTTAAAATATTTTAGTGTAAATAAATTTGCTTTGTAATTAAAAAAGTGATAAAGAAGAGGCAGATTTGAAACAGGCCGTTCTTAAACAAAATAATGTTAATGATTGTCTATTTACATGACCGGCCATAAAATTTTTCTAAAGTAGAGAGGAACATTAGTTCTGCACGACAATTTATTCTAACTTATGGCAATTGCTAATTAAGTTAATTATTTTTTCAGATTTTATGAACCAATTTGTTGAGCTGACAAGTCTCTTTATATTCAAACTGGTGAAAATTATTTCTCTCTGTGATTTCAGATACAGACAATAAATTATTACATCAATTAATTGTATTGCTCTTCACCAATACACTAAAACTATGTATAACCAGTACGCGCAGCCATCAACGTTATCTACTTCTTCTTTCTGTTTCAACGGCCCAGAATTCTTAGTTCATAATGAAAGCCAACTTTTCGATAAAGAAAACTTTTCGGACTAAAAGTTACAAAATCTTGTCTAGTTACACATGCCATTTTTTCGGAATTTGACTATCTGTTCAACACAATTAAATATAAACATAATTACTGATCATTATGTAACGTGATGAGCTTTATGCTACGATTTGCTGACAATGTGAGGGAATCAAAGGAGAAGAGACACCTCTGACCTAAATTATCCAATGAAGAAAGAGATCGTGATCTATTTGCCATCATGAAAATGACTCAACGAGAATCGTTCATAGAAGAATGCCAGCAGCTCAGCCGAGACAAACCATTCAACAAAAATTCTCGACTGTAATCCATGTTCCCGTTCCTCGACCAAAACGGTATTATTCGAGTCGGGGCCGTTTAAACATCCCATCCTCTCATCCATTTATATTCTTATTAATCAATCATTTACATTTGAAATTTCTACATCTAGGCCCACAAGCTCTTCTAGCCCTCGTCAATAGTTCTGGCCATTAAGTGGACGACGCCTTACACAGACGGTTGTTAATCAATGCTTCACCTGTTGACGAGTTCATCCCAAGGGTACTGTTCAATTTATGGAACAACTACAAGCTAGCCGAATATCCATATCACCGCCATTCACCAATATCGGAATTGACTACTGCGGGTCTTTTAATGTCCATTACAAGTTACGAGGAAAGAGGCCGACTAAAGCATATTTATGTATAATTGTATGTTTTGCAGCTAAACTGGTCCGACAACGCTACTAACTTCGCATAGGTGCCAATAATGAATTGCATGAACTACACCAGCTTTTGCTATAATCGCGGAATAACTTTACGTATAAAAAAGCTTGAACGTCTCAACATTAAACTTTCCAACATCATTGCAAAAATTCAAAAGCTCTCATTGATTTCGCAAGGACCTTCCAACTAATTTAAAAACTTTAAGTGTGAAAGATGGCGAACTTTGGTGAAATAAAGTATTTTCTATCAAAACTCGTCATTTCCGGTAAAATTTTAAAAATGATCTGGACTAATTTTGCTTGAAATTTAATTTAAAATCTTTTTGATTTCAATATTTTTTTCGTAAATGCAATATAGGTACTTTTCGAAATATTTGCAAAAATGAAAGAACTTCTATGGAAACTGTCACTTCTGGTGAATTGACTTCAGCCAAAAATCATTGGAATCTAACAATTTATGGAAAAATCTTTAGTACGTATTTTCATACCAATCCAGTCAAACCATCTGGCCTATAGAGAATCACCAGACATTTAGTCTGTATGACAGAGGTTTTTTTTAGAGAGTATACAATTTTTGATTTGAACAAAGGGCATTGTAGCGACGATATATCTGCAAACTTCTCGAGGTCAAAATTTTTCATGACTATGCCTTATACATAAAAAAAATGTTGCTCTAGTTCAAATATATACAGTGCGTCACAGCCAAAATGATGCAATCAATTTTTTTTTAAGTAAATATCAAAAAAACAAAAATAAATATCTATTTTTAATTTACATTAATTATAAGCTACAGTATTAATTGTTAATTTCAAAAAACAAATAAAAAAATTCAATTTATAACAAAATAGTAACAAAAATCAAAATTTTCACGTAAAACCATGTCACACCTAAAATGATGTACTATCTTTGTTTTGAAAATAGTAGTTTTTCTACACAAAATAAAGTTTTTAATGTAAAACATTGTTGAATATCAGTTTTAAACAAGCTTTCGTGCATTTATAGTCAATATAGTGCGTCAATATAGACAAATAAGTGAAATTTTGTAATATAATTGATAAAATGGGTCGCCATACAAGTATTGAAACGCGTCAATAGTTATTAAACACTTTAAAGATGGCAAAACTCAAAGAAAAACTCTACTGTTCAGCATATTATCGAACGCTTCATTTATCAACACCATGTTGAAAATAAGCATAGAAAAGCGCACCAAAAAATCTTTTCCGATTGTCGATGGATTGTCCGAAAAATAAAAGATAACCGCCAATTAAGTGCTTCAAAGTTAGCTGAAAAATAGTTACATAAAAACTGTCATCCGGACACAATACGCAGAATATTAAGAGAAACAAATGGTAAAACAATACGGAAAAAACCATACATCAGTGTGGTTAATCGTAAGGATAGAATTAAATATACTGAAGGCCATAAAAACAAAGGTAAAGCATTCTGGAACACAGTTTTTGTGTCTGATGAAAGCAAATTTGACCTTTTTGGATCAGACGGATGAAACTACGTATGAAGCCTATAATACGGAGGTATCAGCTACAAATTTATGAAGCACGGTTAAACATAGTTGGAAATTGAAGGCAATTTCAGCAAAAATGTATATTTATACACACTAAAAAGAAAGTTCTAGGATAGTGCTGAAAAGAAAAATATTAAGGATCATTTTCGGTTGTACTAGGACACTGATCCGAAACACAAATCTCGAATTGTTCAAAGTTGACTCATTTTGTATACTCCTCATACCATGAAAACACCTGCCCATTCACCGGGCACCAATATTATTGAAAACTTATGGTTTAAACTTGAAAGCTCATTTAGGAAACATGAGATTAATGTAGTTGACTTAAAAAAGGCATTGTTAGAAGAGTGGAGTAAAATAGCTCCAGAGTACACGAAAAAAATCATAGATTCGATGCCAAAAACATCCAAAGCAGTTCTAAAACAAATTGGATATCCTGACTTGCATAGATGTGACATGTTTTTACAAAGAAGTTTTGATTTTTGTATCTATTCTGCTAGAAATTGTTTTTTGGGATATTTACTTCAAAAAAAAATTGCTTGCATCATTTTGGCTGTGACCCCACTGTACGTTATTGAAACACGACCAACTTTAAAATTAGTAATTCACAAATAAAATGGAAATTCAATGAATATTAATAGTCGTTTGTATTCATGTAAATTAATTTGTTGATAATTTAAATTAAAAAATAATTTGCTTAAAAAATTAGGGAGGTTGTTTGGTTGTAAATTCTCAGCGCATTGTTTTCGTTTATCATATAGATTTGGTAAGGGAGTTATAAATTAATACGCACATTATTAAAATATGGTATGCCAATTATAATTTATTCGATTTTATTGTCTCCTATATCACGTAATTTTATTAATTCCATATAATTTTGCGTTGATGTTGACTGTACCTTGTTTTAGAACTTTATCCATTTCTATTTAATTGAATAAAATAGATAAGAAACCTGAACTATAATTTTTGTTGAATACGATAGAAAACTGTTATTCGAAAATCAATTGCAGTTTTAGTCAGACTTTGCAGGGTCATGATAAAACAATTTTAACAGTTACTGGTATCTAAAATATTTGATCCATCGAACAAAATTAATTTTAAAATCCATAAAAACAAGTATGTAAAGGTATTGTTTACCCAACAATTGATAATTCTTTGTATAACACTTAGCCTGTATAAAAACTATGGTCCGGGGACGAATACTCGCTAAATTATGTGAGATAAGAGCTGGGTGGGGTGTGTGGAAGCCGTCCAATGACCCCATGAAACAGATGGAATATACTAAAAACAAGGACAGGTAGAAGTAATTTAGCAGGATTGTTTCGTTTTAAAATAAAGACCTTAGAAATATCTTGTACATTGTACAAAAATAATAATCAATTCTGCTTGAACAATAATCAGTACATAAAAATTTCATTTAAATTTTATTTCTTTTTTTCCAAATATTGCCATTTACATATTTTACGGCGATCGATAAAAGTTCCGGGTAGACACTCGGTCACCGAATAAATAAAATCGTATTAGTTTGATAATAAAAATTTATACATACATACATACTCGTATATCTGAATTTATTTTTATCGAGAACATATATAATTTAAATATTACGTTAACACAATAAACATATTGTTTTTTTTCATTTCAGGCGCTTGCAATGTGGGCTGTTATGCGATTTTACCATTTGCTAAGATCAGGCGTCACGTGGAAAGGACCGGAAGTAATAGAGCTATGATATAGAATCACTGACCATCTTACAAATAAAACCAGGCATAATTTATATAGTCAACATCATCATAATAATAATAATAATTATGATGACGATGTTTCAATATTATGTGATATTGATGAAGAAACCGAAGAAGAATATAATAATAATAATTTAAGCAGTAGTAATCGTAATAATAGTAATGGTAATATTAATATAAATAAGTTCCATAAATTTATTAATATTAACGAAAGTGAATCGGAGTTAAATAATAATAATGATGAACAAGGTAGCAGTAGACATTTTAACAATAAACATTACGACGATGACGAGAATGATGAAGGCGATGATTATGTAAATAATAATGATAATGAAGAAAAGAGTATTGGAAGCGGGAGCGAAGAGGATGATTCACTTTTAGTTGCATATGATAGTAATTCAATTAGTTCAGTGTGACAAAAAATTGTTAATCTGATGAAAACTTTTACACGATCATATCCCAATTATACCGAAATTTACATTATTGTAATACTATTTATAGAAGTTTATGCTCAGATTGTGACTATTATGTAAACCAAAACACACACACACTACACTATTTAGTTACATTATTTAGTTATATTATCAATTTATAAAACATTCGTACAATCGTACCGCCTCCAACTGAATATCGTTTGATTATTATTCTATTCAGAATATTTTTAAACTTCGAGATGACCATTTTTGTCCCTTTTCGGACTCGAGTTCTTTCGTTCAAATATCATTCGATATTTTGTTCAAATACAATGAATCCATTTTTTCTTTGAAAATTATCTGTATTAATATAATTTACCTTTACTTACCTTTATTAAAGCAAATAAAGCAAGTAATGCAATATGTAAATACATAATGAGCTCCACATTACTTATGTAGTTTTTCAAATAATGAAATACACAAACGAAATCTTGAAAATACTCTTGAAGTAACAAGCATGTTTTTCGACAAAATAATCTTTATTAAGATTCTTTTTCAAGTCTGAAACTTGGCTCCGAATTTTGCACAAAAAGCGAGATTAGTTTTCTGTTTAGTTCTTAACAATTACACAAAACAACCGACCGAGCAAATTGAGCAACTGTCGATTACATGTCAAAATAACTTAACATTGACGAAAATGTAAAAAAATATTTTAATTTTAATAATTAAAAGACAGTTCTGTTGTTTAAAATTAATTAAATAATTAAAAATTATAAATATAAAATCAAATTTAATTAATTTTAGCACCGAAGAAAAGTCAAAATATTTATTTGGTGTGAACATGAATATTATTTGCACTGGGGATCTTAGCCACGTTGTTCAAGCGTAATTGAACTGCGTAGGTCGTACAGTTTTAAATGTATTTTTCTGAATCTGCCAATAATTTTTTCAGACAAAACTGTAGTAATCGGGTGAGTTCGGCATTTTAATTTAAATTTCAAAATTTATTACAGAAATATAATTACTCAAGGCATAGAGAAAAGATATATATACAGAGTTAAAGCTGCATACCGAATTTCGACACATCTTTTTTTTATTGTAACCCCAAAATCCGAACTCGTTTTACGGCGTAAATAGCAGACTTAGAATTTCCGACTCTTCGAATTTACGTTTGGTTTTTCGTTAATTTTACGTAACGTTTATGTTTTTCGTTTATGTCGAGTTCACGTATGCGATCAAAAAATGATTCGCGAATCAAAGGAAAATTAAATCATTAAAAACATATACAAATTTCCCTGTCCGAGATGAAATAATTTTAACTTTGGGAAAATTTTGATCGGAAGCATCCAACATAATAAAAAAAAATTACAAATTATGAGTAATAATGCGAAATAATTACGCTCAAAGATTGGCTTGATTCGCGAATCATTTTTTGATCGCATACGTGAACTCGACTTAAGAGTAAATATTTTGTATGGTGGTTTACTTCTGTTTATATTTATGTTTTTCCGTGCTCCAGGCTTCGCACTCAGTCAAGAACTAGAAATGTTTAACAGAAAAACACCGAGTTTGGTATGTACTACATTTCACATTTAAAGTTTCATTTCATCTGTCAATTGATTTGTATAAAACAGCTGCTTAATGTAGCTGTATCAGTGATTTTATTTAAAAAGAGAAATAATTTAAAACCTTAAAATGATTAATATATTGACAAATGACAATGCCCCACCCCCACTGTCACCCCAGTCCCAAACAAAACTATCTTGGCAATGGAAACTTGTGAGATTTAAATCAAGCACTGGTTGCAACCACCATATTCACTGAATTTTGCTTCTTCCGACTCCTGTGTATCCCGTTTTTTTATCAAACGTTTTTTTTTTTTATCAAATATGGAGACAATAGCGAATGTAAACAACACTTGCAAATCTTCCGGAAATCAATATAAAAAGAGGATTTTAAAACTAGTGAAAACACTAAATATAAAAACGATTTTTTAATTGGTATTAGACGATCGACAACTAAAACAACGAAAGATTGCTGAGTTTGTTTTGTGCTATAGGAATTTTAACTTTCGTATGAAATTTTAACAGGGCATTTGGATATGAAACAGCCGTGTTTCGCATTTGCTCTCTCTCTCTAACTCTGGCACTATATCCCATTAAGGGATTTGGTTGCCTCATAGGGCTGATAGTCTCTAGGTTTTATTATCATATTTTCATTTCGGATAATGAGTGATTAATTCATTGATCCTAAACCAGACGTGAAATTTTTTCCTTGCTATCAAGTGATCAAAAAACAATTCGAATGAAACTTTTTAAGCAATGTTGCACTATAAACGAAACGTGGATTCAAGACTATATACACGAGAGTTATAGGTGCAGTCAAAATAATGGGTAGAACCCCGGTGTAGATCACAAAAGATTATTCATTCAGCATCCTCAGTTTTCGATGGGGTGCAAAAAAACTTTATTATTAATAATCTTGAAAAAGGCAAAACAATAACCATGAAGAATCACCCAAAACTATTGAAAAAGGCCCGGTTTGCAAAAGAAAAATAATTTCCATTTAAGGCAGTGCCCTACCACACAAGAGTATCTTGGCGATGGAAACCGGTCAAATTTAAATCAGGCACTAGTTGCAACCATCTCTTAATACAATAGCAGTTCTAATTAAGATTTGCAGATCTTTCGGAAATCATTATAAAGAGGGAATTTTGAAACTTCAACATCGCTAGAGTTTGTTGCAAACTAAAAGAAAATGTCGCATTGAGCTCAAACGTTAATGACCTAAATTTTTCGTGTTATTTGATAAGATGTAGGTCCGATTTCAGTCGAGGCAGGGAGCGTATGAACAGCTCTTAGTTTAAACATAATTACTTTGTGTAACATTTTCGGTAGCCTATTAAGAAGCTTGAATAAGGAAGCGATTTGCCATGGATAAGGCGACGCACATAAGGATTTCAAAAAGCTTCTGGATGTAAGAACATTAAGCGATTGATTGTAAATATAAATAATTGTTTCCATATATATTGACGGGATACAATACATAGAACCAAAACCTTTAGGTACTCCATTAGACACTTTAATTATGAAAATCGCAGAATGGGGTATGATAACATCAACAATTAGCTAGTTAATTTATACAGTTAGTGAACGATGTATTTTAAAAAAAAAATTCTAGTTATTCGAATAATTCCAAGTCAAGTTATTTGTTATTCAAATAAGTAGTTGAAAAATACAAATAATTGGAACCATTTTTATATGTTAAGTTCAATATATTATTACTGGTTATTATTATATTTCTAAACTTCAAAGATATATATAGAACAATTTTTTAATTATTTTTACAAGTGAATAATTGTCAAAACGTTTTGGTTAACGTAATAAAATAAAAGCTTAAGGTTTTATGATACTCAACATCATAAACAAGAAGTTAATCTATAATTGAGGTTTTAATACACGTTTGTTCGAAATAAATTGTTTATTTTGTTTAGTTTATAAATTTGATCATTTTTTTCAACCGATGTTTATTTTTAAGGGACAAAAAATAAGTACTTTACTTTTGCTTATTTTTGTTTTTAGCACACACCAATTCCCGTGGTCCCTTCACGGAAGTGGCTAGAATACGCTTTTTCTAATCCATCAAATATAATTATGAATTTTGAATTACAACGTGTCTCATAAATGTGGTTTTATTTTGTGTTTTAGAACTAAATAATTCACGTGACTTGATCAACTTCAAGAATATTAATGTTCTTGTGACGTGACACGACCATTATTACTTCACCTGAGGTGATACGCCTATGGGAATTAGGCTGTAAGTTCAAACCATCAATTAGGGATATGGAATTAGGGCAGAACTACCTCGATTCTAGATGGAAATCAAGGCTAGATGGAAATTAGAGGCTAGATGGAAATCGAATTTTCATCATCGACTACAATCAGTGATGTTAATAAACACAACAAAGACCCTCTGATGGAGTGCAGAATTCAGCGCCGACCCACCGTCCATGTCAATGTACAGGTTGATATGGAGCTTGCAATGTGCAAGTGGTAGCTGTGTGAGTAGGTGAATAATAGGTGAATGGGTTAATGATGTGGCGTGAATGCGTGGTATCTGGTATCACAATGGGCCAAAAATGGCAAGTGTCAACCACTGAAACCTAAACCTAACTCGGGCTTGCCAATGCAAATGGAATCCAAAAGTGAAATTTAGATGATTTCGAAAAATAATGTGGTATTCGATTGTACCGTAGTTTGAAAGATGAAGATCATATTCGATTATGATCAAATTAGGTGCGCTCGGAACAAATGGATGATTTCTGGATTATGGAAAATTACACACGCTTTAGAATGTCAAGCAACCATTGCTATGTTTAATCCGAGGGAGGCCGCTTGGGAAGACAAAGAAGATATGTTAAAACAAAAATCAAGTCGGCTGATCAAAATTTGGGAAAATGCAGGTGTAGTATGAATGTAGTGGTTAAATTAATAGTAAATACTTTGCTAGTAAGAACTCAAGCATCGTAAAACAACACAAAATGTTTCCGGTTCTTACTAAGCGAATAAGAATTACAGAACACTTGCATTAATATAAATCTTAAAAGATGACAGCTAAAAAAAATACGCTGATTCTATAAAAAAATATTCAACAGTATGCAGTTTTATAAACCGTATATCAGCCTAACTTACAAAAACTTGTCCATAATGTATTTCATAATAAAACGTGTGCATAATAAAAAACATCGTGCAAACCAACCAGAAACATATTTTCCTGGAAAACAAACGATCATCGTCTATATATTATGTAATGTATTTGAGTAGTACTTTATACATACATATGTACGTACATAATAAAATAAATGTAACAGCTACATAATAAATCATCACGCCGTCAAAACAGAAAAAGTATTAATCAAATTAGAAATTTTCGTAAAACACACATTTCATATTTAATTAATTTCTATTTCCTCTCCTCAAAATTTATATTAAAAAAAATTTAATTTGTGTAATTTATCTGGTTTAATTAAATTGCTGAAACACTTTACTCTTTTCTCTCATGTTCAAGTATTTAGGTGTTTGGTGTATGTACATACATATATCTATATGTTTGTATATTGTATGATATATGATAATTAAAACTTTTGTAATTAAATGGTAATAAATAAGGTTTCATTTATGAGTTAGATATTATTTAAAATAAGATTGATCATCGTTTGTCTGATAAGATTTAAAATTTGGGAGGGAAAAATATCTAAATAAGTTTCTTAAGTAAAGAATAAGGAATAATGGGTGGAAACATTATTATGAATAGAATTTGCCATTTATTTCAGATAAATTTGAGTATTTTAATAATTATTAATAGAATTAGGTACTAAGAGTATGGTGATTCGTAATCTCAGTCTTGTTTGTTTGATTGGAATTTTCTAACATTTTTAAACCAATTTAAATTTGTTTATAAGAATCAACTTTATTAATTTGTTGCATTATAATAACACGTATATATGTACAGTGAACAAAATAAGTCTGCGTACGCCCGGTCTGTTTATTAAAAATCAATATAAAGACTATCTAAACATATTTTGAATCTCATTCTTTATTAACAAAAATAATATTTATTCTTAATTAAAACCATTCAATCAATAGTTAGTCTAAAAATTCATTAAATTAAAAAAAAAATATTTTTTTTATATTTGAACTACAAAATTCATTGCAAAAAAAGTCTGCGTACGACAATTTGGTACATCCCTATGTTATTATATTTTATTTTCTTTGTACAGATTACTGTGTTTTAGTTTAAAACACCTTGATGAAATACAACTCCTTTGTTAGTATTTGACGTTGTTTTGAAACGTTAGCATCAATAAAATATTTAAAATGAATAAAACGGCACGTCGTAACTGTGAACTGTGTTTTGAGATGCGTGAATTAATTATTAAATTAAGAAATCAAAACAAATCTCTTGAAAATATTGCCTAATTAAGAAAAGGATCTAGATCCACCATTCAAAGGGTGGTTCAAAATTATAATAAATCGGGCTCGCTTCAGGACGACCAAGGAGCTGTTGGTTCGCCAGCAGCGTGAAGGGGTGAAAATAATAATGATGAATCCAAAAGAGAGTGCTCGAAAAATCGTGTCAATAATTGTTAAAACTACCAAAAAAACTATGACGACCCAAACAGTTCGCAATTTGTTGCATAAACATGGATAAGAGTTCGTGTTCCAAGAAAAAAAAACCCTAATCTCGGTAGCAAATCGAAAGAAGCGTTTACAATTCGCTAAAAAGTACGTGAACCAACCTTCAGAGTTTTGGAACAAGGTTATATTTAGTGATGAATCAAAATTTAACATGTTTGGTGCAGATGGAAATGTGAAAGTATGGCGGAAGAGGAATACTGCGATGGAAATAACAAATGTACGCTGCACTGTGAAACACGGCGGAGATAAGGTGATGATATAGGGGTGTATGGCCGCAAGTGGCGTTGGGAACGTCCAGTTTATAGACTCCAAAATGGACAAAGTAATGTACTTAAACATTTTAAAAACAATTTAGTGGATAGTGCGTCGAAATTGGGGCTAGAATCGGAATTCGCTTTTTCAACATGACAACGATCCGAAGCATATGGCTTACGTGGTCAAAGAATGGCTTTTGAATAACGTGCGAAAATAATTCCATACACCGCTCAATCGCCGAATCTCAACCCGATCGAACATTTATGGGAATTACTCGATCGGCAAGTGCGCACACACCATAAATCTTCTAAATCTGTTCTGAAATCCAAAATTTTAGAGGAATGGGCTAAAATATCACCACAGGTGACTTCAAACCTAGTTGGATCAATGAAAAGGAAGCTTGAGGCTTTTATTTGAGCTAAAGGGAATCCAACGAAATAGTAATGTGAAATATATTTTGCAGAATTTTTAATATTATTTAAACGTACGCAGACTTTTTTTGCAATAAATTTTGTAGTTCAAATATAAAAAACATATATTTTTTTTAATTTAATGAATTTTTAGACTAACTCTTGTTTGAATGGTTTTAATTAAGAATAAATATTATTTTTGTTAATAAAGAATGAGATTCGAAATGTCTTAAGATATTCTTTACATTGATTTTTTTACATCGTTGGGATGTCATTAAAAGTTACATTTTTCATTACACCGAGCGCTTTCAACTCTTATGTCAAAAGCAATGTTCGCCAATAAAACTGTTACTTGGCACGGAAAATTAAGGCAAAACAATATTATTATTGGTCTTCTTGGTTTATAGCGTTGACTCCACTGTTTATGAGTTGCATTATTTTTGTTAGAAAATGAAATAAATTATAACATTAGAGTTTTTTTAATCGATTAAGGTTGCTGATGTCTAAACTACAAGTCATTATTACTGAACTGTCGAAAGCAATTATTTATTGGTCGAGAGGTAGTTTTAGTAAAATTGCTTTAATTAATAATAACTCAAATTTTGGTAGTCGAGAAGATTGGCTTATAAAGTCTTCCAAAGTTCCTTAGAACAAAGGTCAGTCAATTGGCACCTTATTTGTTTTGATGACCAATTAAAGTGAAACCAGAAACCTGCATTGGAGACATATCAATAAAACTAAACTTCATCATCACTTCAAAGTGTAAGAAACTGGTTTTTATTGTAAAATTTATTTTAATGTGTAAATAATTTTACTTACACCTATAGAAAAATTGGTATTTCAGGAAATATGACGTTATCAACGACAAAGAAATGAATACTTATTTCTAAAATAACAGTTTTATCATATGATCGAAACACACTGGAGACTAGCAGTGTGTTTAATAATAAAATCATAGATGGAAGGAATTTTATAATTATGTTACTAGATACGTTTTATCTAGGCACATAACTTGTACGGTTTCTCTTTATTATGCAGTCAAATGGTAACAAATTTTGTACTCCTTTGAAAATTCTGACTGTTTTGGGAAAACATATCGTATTTACGTCAGATGAACTTCCATTGCCAATAGTTCCCATAGGGACCAAACGAAGCTGTTCAAATAGGATAGTTCGTTATCCTATTTTAACAGCCTTGTTTGTTCCTTTCAAATCTTGTTGAGAAAGCGAGCGTATTTTGTCGCAAGAATTTGATTGTGGCTTTACTAGCGTGGAGATATTTTGTAAGAGGGGTGTTCCTAGTTCTACAAGCAAATCCTTTTTTGCTTAGCTTATGATTCGTGAGTTGGTGATACCGGTCACCGAACTAATCACAATGGGATCGGTGGTCCTAGCCAATACTTCTAGATGTTTGATGAGGTTCATGGTTTTCAATATCCCGGTCTATAAGCCCAGTGCCAGCTTTTTAGTGCCTGTGTAGGCACTAAAGAGTCTTCATTTTTTGTAAATTGATATAACAGCGCACGAACTTCTTTGGTTGTTTGTTAAATATGAAATGCAGTTTATACTTTTATCTGAAAATAAAAAGCGGATAACATCTTGTGCTATAGTAAAATGTATTTTTAAGATCATCATTAATTTAGGTTACCGTTCTTCCATCATTCGGTGGAGACGTTCAATACATCTAGGTTATATAGTATAGACAGTTTGATGAGAAAGAATTTGAATGACCTGACGTAAGTTGTAAAGTCGAATATTTGATGTATTTTACACTTATTGCATTCGAAGGTCCGTTCCTCCTACGACTGCACTCGCGACAGATGAACTTGCGACATTTAAGTGGGATAAACTAAATTAAACGAAAATTAACTAAGTACACAACATTTTACTTAGCGGAAGTAATAAAATGAGGACAAGTTACAGTTTAGGTTTGTTATTTATAACACTGTGGTATTTTTTTTTTGAATACACAACATACACCATTCTTTTTATTCCTCGTGATTCGCGTTTAGGTTATGTTATTTATAAAGCAATTCATATTTTATTCCATTATACTTTCGAAACAAACAAACCCATTTATTATATCTATCTAGAGACAAAGCTGTTTTTTTGTAAAAAGAAAAAACTTCCCCAAACAACAGAAATAACCGCAGCAAAAAATAACAAAACAAAAAGGCGACAAAATCTTAACATAATCATAATAATAATAAACATTTTAATGTTATAATAGCATATACAGAAACACCACAATTTTCAAATTATAAGTTATGCGGCATCGTGAAAACTGTTTTACAAAAAATACAAAATTAAATTTGGTGTTTGTGTTAAAATTTAATTTTATATTTTTTTATAATTTGTAATGTATACAATATTTAAAAAAAAAAAAAAAATCTGACCATTCAACCAACCCTCTGTAGGCCAAATTGAAGCAACAAATTTTTCGGAGCTGACACAATTTTTCTTGTTAAGTAACGAAAAATACTCGTCATATTGATAGTAAATCAAATTACAAAATTTCCATCCACACAAAAAAATTAGGTAACCCAAGAGAATAGGTATTATAATAACTTGCTGGGAAAATATTTGACCAACATATTTTTTTTTTGTTAAGCTCTGTTATAAAATGCCGGCATACCACCCTCAAATAAATATTATGTTCGTTGTTATTTTAAAACATTTATTTTTTTTTCGGGGTTTTTATGTATAAAGGGTAATTTATTTTCAGTTTAAATTGTATGGAAATTGAGTAATTTAATTTAAGAGAGGAATAATTTTAATTTATTGTGTCGAAATTTAAATTTTTCTTCATAATATGATTTAGGGTAATTGGATATCCAGTGACATTATAAATAAAATTAAATGAGGCTTAAGATAATAAGTAATGTTTTAATATACAAGCTTGAATTATATTTTGGAAAGACATGATTGATAATACGGATAAGAATATGGTATGGATATCTTAATTTAGAAAATGCGACTTTACACTTAGAATATTTATTTATTAAAATCGATTATTATGGCAAACTGACGAAGTATAGCCAATCTTTATCTGATATGTATACGAAAAGTAAGCAAATCACACTTTTGGATTTTACATGAATTGCAATGCAAAAGTATACCAAAACTCGATGCAAAAACACACTTAACAGTATGCATGTTGAAAAAAAAAAATCTTTACTTTTTTAGTTTTCCAAACTTCATGAGAAGGATTTGTCATTTAAGTCAATACAGTTAGGTTAAACCGCTTTAATATCTCTCTTGGAAGAGTTTCAAGTAATTAAACAGAGTAAGAAATAGAAACCATTATCTAGTTATTCCCTTTTTTTAATTGTTCCGTTATACATTTTAATTTTTTTACGTAGTAAAATAAAGTATGGTTACCAAAAAAATAGTTTTTTTTTAAATCTGTGTGTGTATGTGGGTGTGATCTATGCAGGCTGAAAGTTTGTGGTCATTTTGTATTCCAAACTGAGCGACAGATCGGAGTCAACCGATTTATAAAACTAAAGAGGTGAACTAAAGAACTTCACTTACAGCACTTTTAGTAAAACTGTATTGTATAATCAAAAACTATTATTCATACTCCTACCACTTCCAGTCGGCCGATTTCGGCCAAAAAGAAACTATTGTCTCCTCATTTATAGAAAAACCATATGACAAATTATCTGAGAAAAAGCCTTATAACAGACATGTATAATACGCTACACTTTAAAATAATATTGTACACTTTAACAAAACTCAATAATAATAACTTTGTAAATAAAATCAATTATTTTTACATCAAAGTGATAATGTATGTATTACTATTCGGTCTTGAAATACACAAATTAAAATTATTTAACACTAGATTGCCCAAAGAAGTCATTTTGACTACTTTTTAATTTCAATTAGTAAACAAAATCTATATCTATATCTATAAAAATGGTGCAAAAAATGTGTGTGCGCGCATCAGTTGAGAACTGCTGAGCCGATTTGACTCAATCTTTTTTTATTGTGTTCGCAATTGCTAGGAGATGGTTCTTATGAAAGAAAATTTTGGAAAATCGACCGGAAAAGTCTAAAAACCCAAAAAATCGAATAAAAATCCATTTTCATATGAATTTTGTGTGTACATTTTTTATGAGACAGGTGGTGCAGTGGTTAAAGCTTTGGCGCTTGGGTTGGGAGGTATTGGATTCGAATCCCACCAAAGGCTACATCCAAACTACTACTTTGTTTTTTATCCAATCTGTTTATTTTCTTTATCTGGCGGCTTAGAAAAAATAAAATTAGTAAAAACTCAAACGAAAATCCGTAAACTCGAAAAAATCGGAGCCCAAAGGAAAACCGAAAAATCAAAAAAAAATCGGAAAATCGAAAAATGCGTTTTGTATGGAAATACACTTAACACCACCGATGAAAATTGTATTTTGACAATGATAATTCATTTAAATAGCCACTCGTTCATTCTCACAATTTTTTCCACCAATCATATTGCTCAAAAATGATCGAACAAATGACCGAACGAACGAACGCAACCATAAACCTACCTTTAGTGTTGAATTCGATGAAAAAGTGAATGGAATGGACACTCAATCGTCTAACTCAAACGTCTATTGAGAATTGAGTTTAGTTGTTTGATTTTTTTCTCATCAAAATCAATTTTTGTGAAGGTCAAAAGTGTTTGCTCGGACGAAGTAATTTGGGGCGAGATAAAGTTCGCCGGGTCAGCTAGTATATTTATAATGATACAAAAGTAGTTTTTTTTTGTTTTCCAAGTGCAGTCAATTTTCTTTAATATATGTATTAACATATTATATAACTTTAAATATTATAACTAAAAATTGCAAATTTATTTTAAATTAATTTTTAAAATATTTTTATAATATCACAAAACACGTGTCAGGCTTTCTAGTGTTAATAATGTTTTCTCAAACAAATTATGATTCAAAATTGATTAGGAAGTCATTCGAAAACCATTGACAAGACAGTAGAGAAGTTTAAGTAAATCGAAGTAAGCCATCCTATGGCACTGACCCTATTGCATCTTTTGTAGAAACCAACATGATTATGCGACCCGTCAAAGCATAAATTTTCTATGTTAGAATCCTAAAAATCGAAAATACGACCATTCGAAGGCCATTGACAAAGCATCACAAAGATGTCTAAGTAAATCAAAGTATTTAATGCTGTAGTACTGACCCTATTGATGCCCCCTCCCTACCTGACCCCCCTGACTTAAATTTTGTATGTTGAAATCATAAAAATCGAAAATTCGATCATTGGAAGGCCATTGACAAGGCATCGTAGAGATGTTTAAGTAAATCCAATTATTCCATTTTGTAGTACTGACCCTATCGCAACTTTTGTGCAAGCTAACGTAACTATGTGACTCACCTATCGAAGCATACATTTTCTATGCTGGAATTATAAAAAATCGAAATTTGGACGAAGACCATTGACAAGGCATCGTAGAGATATCTAAGTAAATCGAGTTTTGCCTTGGTGTAGAACTGACCCTATCGCATTTTTTGAAGAAGTCAACATAATTATGCGACCCGTCGACTCATACATTTTCTATATTGGAATGAATTTAAATGGTTGGATATGCGACCGTGTTTTCGTCAGCAATGGCCTTGAAATGATCAAATTTTCGATTTTAATGATTCTAACAGAGAAAATGTATGCTTCGACGGGTCGAATATTTAAGTTGGCTTCTTCTAAAGATACGATAGGGTCAGTACTACACCATGGCATAATTCGACTTACGTAGACATCTCAACGATGCCTTGTCAATGGCCTTCGAATGGTAGAATTTTCGATTTTTTATGCTTTCAACATACAAAATGTATGTTTCGACGGGTAACTTAATTATGTTGGCTTCTACAAAAGATGCGATAGGGTCAGCACTACGACACCTTGTCAATGGCCTTCGAAAAGTTTAATTTTTTATAATTCATAACGTAAATATTTTTATATTTTTGATTTTAATGACGTAAAATAAATTTAAATATATTTTTCTGTATTTTCTTTAACCACTTAAGTGATGGTTTTTTTTCAAGAAAGTGTGTCCATAAATTGTCAGGTTTTTTTACATTTCTTTAGAAAATAATTACCAAGTAATCTGAATATAATATTTTTTTCAATTCTTATCAATTTTTTCAATAATTTTTTATTTTTGTCTGATATATCTTAAAGCGATATATCTATAATCAATCTTTTTCACTAATTTTACGAATATTATAACGTAATAATTATCGACAAAACAATCATTTTTTTTGCTGGCTTGAAAATTGTTTAAAATTGAGATAAGATGTTTTACCTTTTTACCACAGATATATAATGGGTTTTCCAATTAGGTTTCATTTTAATATTAAAAAACGAGTTTTTTTTAAGAGAAATCAATGAATCTTTATTTCATTGTAAGGAGGAAGGTATGCCATTAACATTTGAAAACGATATCAGCCAAATGGCCATCCTTTTCATGAAATTTTCCATGACCAATTCGCACATTTTCGGCTGCATGTCCTCGATAACTTCACAAAATCCATCTTTAAGGTCTGGAATCGATTGTGGAGCATTGACATCGACCTTGTCTTTCACGTGGCTTCAAAAAAACAAGTCTCAAGGTGTTAAATCTCAAGATCTCGGTGGCCAATTGTGATCACCTCTTAGAGAAATAACACGGTTAGGAAACTTTTCGTGCAAAATTGCGATTGTTTCGTTGCTTGTGATCGACCGGCTAGTGTTAACTGAATTTTAAAATCCTTAAGACCTAACTCTTTATGCGAAATACGGTGTAATGTCGTTTGTGGAATGTCTAATTCCAAAGATCGACGAGGAATCGACAAACCTGGGGCCTAACTATGGAATTCGACATTCATTTTCGAAGGCTATCGTTTTCCTATAGTAGGCAAAAGAAGAAAAAAGAAAAATATCTGAAGTTTTTACTATTATTTTCTTTTTTGTTTCTACGCTTGCTATAGGAAAACGATCGCCGTCGAAAGTTAACGTCGAATTCACTAGTAAAGCCCCTGGTTTTTCGTCAACGCTACGGGCTACAGCAGCAATATTCTCAGGAGTTCTTCAACGACGCCACAGTTTCGATTCTTCACATCACTAACTTAGAAGAAGGTGCTTCACGACGATACAAAAGTGCTTTAGATTTGCGAACTGTGACTGTAAAATTTTCACCTTTTTTGTAGTAAATTTTAACAATTTAAATGCGTTGATGAAGCGTGTATCGTATCATTTTTAGTAATGGCGTAGTTTTTATAAGTCAAATGTCAAAAGATGACAGTTTCAAAATTGACAGCTGCCCAAATAATCAGGCTATTCCAAATGACACCCCTTATTAGAAAACCCTTTAGATATATATACATATATACATGAACATATTTTGCTCGGGGAAATAACCACAAAAAAGTCAAAAAACAAGCCTTGCCCGAGCAAGATTCGGGCAAATCAAAAAACGATCGAACTACGCGCTCGAGTCACGCTCGGGCAAATCAGTCAAGTGGTTAATTATCCCTTGTTGTATTTAATTACAAATTAGGTTTTAAAAGTGTAGCATTATTAATATAGAATATAACATTTTCTTGTACAATTATTGTTATAAGGTTTTTGTCAATTTGTCAGAAACTTCACACTGTCAAAAAGCTTAAGTATGAAGTAGCGTCCCCATCAATCACTCCGCATGTGCTGTACAGGTACCAAATTTTTGATGAAAAAGAGTTTTTCTTCAAAAACCTTATTTTCCCCTTAAATTTTAGGAAAGTGATGTAGACCGATATTGTTGTAAATTTAAATCAGAAATTTTTAGTTCGTAGTGGTTATAAACAAAACCATATACTTGCCAAAATATTTACAAAATCCGAAATGGCTTCTGGAACTACTAGTTCCGATGGCTGATTTCGGCCAAACATTACTGGGACCGAACAAGATCAGCCCTTGTTGGTTGAAAATTTAATTTTTAAATTTATTAAATCTTTTAAATCTTTGCCAGTTTTTGTAAAGGCTAAACTTTTCAACATCATTCCAAAAAAGGAACAAGCTCCCATTAATGCTGCGGAATGTTACACAGAATTCCACCAATTTTCGTAAAGAATTAATGGAAAAGTTTTATTATTGTATAAATCCGCCTATATAGACTGCTGTAGCGGTGCGAAATTTTTGAACAATATTTTTTATTAATACTCGTTAGTTCCGGTAAAATTTAAAAAATAATCTGAATCTGAATTGTCTGAAATTTAATTTTTAATCTTTTTTATCATTTTTTGGTAAATGCTATTTACTTTTCAAAATATTTGCAAAGATGCCACTTCCGGTCGACCGATGTCGCCCAAAAATCAGTGAGATCTTCAAATTTATGGAAAAAGATTAAGCATAAAAATTTAAAATTAATTTACAATGTTTTAGTTCATAGTAGTTTTCCCCGAAAATAATATACTTTTCAAAATATTTGTGCCCATTAATTTCTTTATAACAGTATGTTTGGTGAAGACTTTTTTATAATTAGATAAATGGCCTTGATTTGAGGTCCCGAACGAGCTTGGCTGGCACTTATTGTGCATGAATTAAACACTGAATCTCGTAATCAAAAGCCCCACTGTTTTAAATGTTTGTCTTTGCGATCTATTTATAATTACTGCAAGAGCCGGAATGACTGGGAACTGAGTAAGTTCAAAAGAAAAATGTAAAAGTATGCAAAGTATGAAAAGTTAAATGAATCTAAGGAATTAAAATTCGATTGTTACGTGGAAATTTTACAATCAATATTATTTCTATGTATTCTTTTCACAAGTATTTGAACTTTGTTCGCCAATGCATTGTGTTTTAATTACGTATAGGTAACGCAGTACAATTCTGTCTCGAGCCAAAATAACCGAATTCAAAATGTCAGAAGAATATTTTTTGAAATATTGCCAAATATATTTTCTACGATATTGGAAGAATCGAACAACAGACGCGTTGGAAATTCAATGACACCTTGAAAGTACCGAGGAAAATTTTGCATACCACCGTTACCAACCAAAGTATTGAACAAATTCAATTTTAGGTAAAAGGGTTCCTATGTTTTGTATTAAAGTAACTTGGCGAAAAGTAGAAAATTCTGACTAAGATATAATTGACAAAAATCGATTCGCCATTTAGGGCGATCCTTTAATAGTATTATACTATTTTGGTAATAAAGCGTGTAAAGTTTTAAGTTGGTATATATTTTTTCTTACTCGTTCTTAACTAAGATCGAGAAATATCAGGACGTAAATTTACGCTACAAGAAATTGAAATTTCAGCAAGAAAATTTGCGTTAAGATCTTCAAAAAATTCAGACCATTGTGTTTTACATGTTATAACTAGGCTTGCCGCAATGTTGTACTCTTAATATTGCATCTAAATTATTTTAATTTATATTCTGTGGAGAGCAACACAAAAAAAGATGGCGGTAAAATAAGCACGAATACCATCAACGCATTTGGTAACTTATACATTAAATCAGTTAAATTGTAATACACTTATCCACATAATTTGACACAGCAAGCGCTCATTAAAAACATAATTTTTATGGTGTACTGGTATTGACCAGCCAGCCAGACCAGCAATTGATCTAAAGGAACGCACAAATTCATTCACTATCACACCCAAAATTTAACGTTTCACACATTGAAGTGTAATTTTGCAAAGCACGGTTGACGCTCTTATTCAGATGGAATAGCTCGACGGTAAAAAAAATATTATGTATCATGAAATGGTACACGCCGTTCAAACCAGAATTAGACAATTTAACTTCAGAACTAACTATTGCAAATAATAAATTGTATGAACGAATGTTTCGAAAATAAGTTTTAAAACGACGTTTGGAAGAATTATCTTTAAAAGTAAATAACTCGCAAAGATTTTGAAAAAGGCTATTCTGACCTAGAGGAGGAAAATTGTATTTGTCATTTTGGCTGCTATAGGTGAACGACTTTGGTTTCGTACAGTGATTTGTAAATCAAATTGTTAGACATTACCCCCAACTATAGACGATGTGTCGCACCTGAGTTTTGTGTGAAGCAAGTGATGCTTGATTTTTATTTGAAAATGTAGTGTGCGAATTGGCTAATGCAGGAGGAAAACAAAACAATGCAAAACACATACCCTTGAAATTACGTTAAACCTCCTATGTAAAGCAAAACAAAATCACAGCGCCATTGACTAAAAATACAAGAGTTTTTCAAAAGAAATCAATGACCTTTAATTCTCATTAAACTTTTCGTAAGATTACGTCGATAAAAAAACACAATTTTGAACCAAAAATACAACAATCTTATTAATTTTCACTAAAACACGTCGATAAAAAATACCAAGGAGCTAAAAATATTTGTATTTAAACTTTCAAAGCGATTGGATATGGATAAATCTATAAGTTGAAAAACTTAATAAGCATATGGTCTCGTATCGTAGTTGAGAGGATAGAAACAGACACAGAATAATCTGCAAAAATCTCGAGGATATAATCTTCTCAAAGAAAATAAATTTGTCGAGGGAAAAAACGCGTTTAATCATATTCTTGATTTGTGCTTAATTACTCGTTTTAGTGTGAAAAATGGCGGTGTGTGTGAAAAAATGGCGGTGTATATGGAATATACTTATCGGATGAACAATGTAAAGTCCACATTTATAGCAAATATCTAACTTGTTTTAGAGCTAGTTTGCATTAAAGCTTGATAGGTATTTTAGAAAATCTGTCATGTATTTCCATCTGTTAAGTGACCAATATTGCTTACTTATTTACGATGTTCGTCCGAATCAGATTTTGAGCATCGGAGCTTGAGTTAAAGATTAAATTTAAAAACTTTATTTGAAAATAAAAATTCTTCTCCTCAAAGATTCATTACCAGATCAAACAACTCGAAAAATCTACAGTTACAACAGGTTGATTAAACATTCCTTGATTAAACGAACGTAACAGATTTTATAAATTTAAAAAAAAACATAATAGGAAAATATTAAAGTTTTTGGAACTATTTAACTCCCCAAAATTAGAATATTCATTTATTATTTAACTTTAACGCCTCTAGTAATAAATAATTATTTGTTTCATACATCTAATTAGATAGCCATTATTAAAACTAGAAACTAGTTGTATTTTATATGGGTATTTACAAATATAACAAAATATTTTAATTCGATAAAACATATTAAAATATATAAATTTAATTAAAATAGCCAACAAAAACAACAACATTAATTATAAATTAATTAACGTACGTACAAAAAAGATTAAAAATGAATAATTCCAAAAATTAAATGTGATTATATTTTATTAAATAGATTAATAATAAAATAAAATTAATTAATGTTAATTGTAATTTGTAAATATATAAATTAGATCCAATATATATAAATATTCCTACCTACATATTATAAATATATAAAAGATTGTTAACCAAATGTGTTAAAAACATGCAATTTAAAATAAGTTAATTACGTATTCATTTAAAAATACATATTCGTACATACATACTATATTTATATAAAAACATTATAAATAAAATATAATTATTTATTTATTTTTTACTACAAAAAATATGTTATATTATTTATAAATTTTATAACAAAAAATATATAATATAATTTCATATTTGCAATAATACTCTTTAACGTATTAAGGAAAAAAAAAACAAAAAAATCATATTGTAATATTTGATAAAAATAAAATATTAATTATTATTTTGCAAAATAAAAATGAAATATAATTTTAATTGTTTCATTTACACCATCATTATATAAAAATTTGCTGTTGCGGTTCTTTGTTATGGAAATGCGAAACTGTAAGTAAAAGCGCCGTTTAGTGTTACGAAAAAAAAATTATAATAATTTGTTATTACGAGATTTTCCGTTTATCGTTTATCATAAAATTTAATTTATGGTTGACTTTAAATTTATTCTCGTTCAATGTTGAAATCATGATGATATTTATTACGATGTCCATAAAATTGTTTGGGGAAATGTCATGAATTGGGTCATGTTACAAAAATAACTTGAATTTCTACACCAGGACTTTGTAAAAAACTTTAAAAGAGAATTAAAAAGAAATACTAGAAGAAATAAAACAATCCATCCTATAATACTCTGATACGAATTGAAAACTAGAACATCAGAACTTTAACGGAAATATCAAAGTTCATTATATAGAACCGACCTCCATCTTGGTGGTCTGTTGTTAACAGAATTTGCTGGGCTAAAGGTTTCAACTCGGTCTTATTTAGGCCAGCTAATACTCAGGGAAAGGCGTGGGGTTTGCTGAAACTTAACCCAGTCTTAATAGACCGAAATATAGATTTGGATGGAATACACAACAAAAAAAATGCAGCTCCGTATTATCATCACCACTCGATGCCATCAACTTATGATCTCCTTACTCACCTGTTCCTCCGATCTGTCTTTATTCCATTCTCATACCTGAACTATGAACCGAAAAGCAATAAACGCCGAAGTCACAAATACTAAGAAAAATTTGAACTGGTAAAATTAGTATACGGGGGCTGCCTTTTATATTTCGGGATTATAGAACAAAAACAAATATTAATCATTGAAAATCGCTTTATTGTTTTTCAAAATATTCCCCATGAAGATATCTATACACTTTTGCATGCGTTTGAACCAATTGTCGAAGCACTTTTTCCACTCTGATTGAGGTATCTCCAAAACATGCATTCTGAACGCAGTAACCGCTTCTTCAGGTGTCGAAAAACGTTGACCTCTCAGTTTGTTTTTTACGTACGGGAATAAAAAGAAGTCATTTGGTGACAAGTCAGGACTATACGACGGATGACTCATCAAATCGATGTTTTGAGTGCTCAAAAATGCAGTTGTTTGAGCCGATGTATGAGAGCTCGCATTGTCGTGGTGAAGAGTGATCCGTCTTCGGCAGTTGGTTTTCCTGATTTCTTGGAAGACAACTGGCAAACAAATGGTTGTGTACCACTCAGAATTGACTGTTCTGCGTTGTTCTAGTGGTACGGTTGCAACATGTCCATTTTTTCCGAAAAAACAGGCGATCATTTGCTTGCAAGTGCTTCGTGCGCGAACAACTTTTGTTGGATTCGGCTCATCTTGAAACACCCATACAGTAGACTGCTGTTTACTTTCGGGCTCATACGCGTAAATCCACGATTCATCACCTGTCACTATGTCATAGACGTGTTTTGAAGCACCGCGATCGTATTTTTTGAGCTTTTCTTTCGACCAATTGACACGAGCCTTTTTTTGAGCGATTGACAAACTGTGTGGGATCCAACGCGAACAAATTTTTTTGACATTCAAATGTTTATGCAATATTGAATGTATGCTGGTCTTACTAATGTCTAAGGTTGTCTCAATCTCACGATAGGTCACATGACGATCTTGCAATATCAGTTCGCGCACAGCATCAATGGTTTCCCGACCAACAACTGATTCTGGACGACCTTCATGAAATTCGTCTTGGAGTGAACTACGACCTCGATTGAATTCACCATACCATCGATAAACACTGGTCCTTGATGGAGCTTCATCGCCAAAAATTTAATTTAGTTCATCCATGCACTCTTGCTGCCTTAATCCACGTCGAAAGTTGTAAAAAATAATCGCACGAAAATGTTCACGATTTAATTACATTTTTTTCCGAGATGTTGAGTTAATGAGTACTGTAAACAACACAAATAGCGCTCGAATGTCAAAACGTTCTGAGTACGTATAATTTCAAAAATGTCAAACTTTACGATAGAGCTGTCAGTTGCCAGATTGCAACACTACTACACCGAAATAAATATAAGTAATGAACAAAACGTTATTACGTTATTTGAAAAAATATAGACATTTCATGACTAATGATTCTGTCCAATTGGATAATGATGTAATATTATTTAACTGTATGTGTGTATATTAATATACAGTGTCTCGCCTTATTAATATGAACGTTGCTTTTTTAGAAATTGTTAAAGACATATTATAGAAACTTAAAATATATGTATAATATAAATATGAAAGTTATTTATTTAAATACAGGGTGTTTGGCAGGTCGACCGACAACGTTTTATGGCAGATTAAGGGGGTCATTTGGAAGCTTTCATCCCATGGAACCGATGTCCTAAATCTCACGGTAATTGAGATATGATATTTTTAAGTTTTTTTTTAAATTACCCAAAATCCCACCTTTAAATGGTGATAACTTTTTTGTTTGTAGACGTAAAGACACGAAATAACTTTTATTGTATTATTATTATTTTTTATATTAGGCAACATAATGTTGCAGTCGATAGAAGAATAATACAAGCTTTTGACAAGGATTCTATCGGGCACATAACCAACGAACGGTAAGAGAATTCTTGGATGATTCATTCCCAAACTCATATTGGTAGGGGTCTTTATTGATTTATTTATTTACTAATTAAATAACGGTGACTCTATTCCTTGGTCCGCACGGTGCCCAGACCTCACACTCTTGAATTTCTACGTGTGGGGATCTGCTAAGCAATTACTGTAAGCAAGAAAAGTATCCACAATAGAAGTTTTAATTGAAATGATAAGCGCCGCATTTAAAAAAATGAACAATTTCGCACAACAACCTTGGAGATAAGAAAAATGTACCGTGTATGCTTACGGAGTGGAGGAAGCCATTTAAAAAAAAATTTAATAAATGAAGTTGATTAAAAATTTATCAATTACTTAAAAGGTATATTCTTAAAGCTGCCCCGACGAAATAGTATCTCTTAAGTTGACCTTAAACTGAATGATTTCTATGACATGATTTCTATGGCATACCGCTGGAAAGGACATAAACTGAGATGTTTTTAAAACAAAAGTTATTTCAAAACAATCGATAGTTTTTTTTTAAATGCATATAGAATAGACATTTTTTATACTTTTATAAATTTTTTAGGATTTGGAAGCCCATAACTCATTTTCTTTAAACCGATTGTATTAAATAACATTTATTTAGAATAAAATCACATTGCAGAATACAATAAAAGTTATTTCGTGTCTTTACGTCTACAAACAAAAAAGTTATGACCATTTAAAGGTGGGATTTTGGGTAATTTAAAAAAAAACTTAAAAATATCATATCTCAGTTACCGTGAGACTTAGGACATCGGTTCCATGGGATGATAGCTTCCAAATGACCTCCTTAATCTGCCATAAAACGTTGTCGGTCCACCTGCCAAACACCCTGTATAGTTTATTACAACATTTATTTTTTTTAAATTAAATTCAGACTTTATATAATATTTAGTTGACCCTAGTCAAATTTTATATACTTTGTTATATTGTATTTGGCCTCTTTAAGTGCTTCCACACGTCGGGACATGCACTTTACACACTCTCCGGCGGCTTCAGCGATAACTTGGTCATGGTGTCATACCGAAATAAGCCGTTCAATGAATCTGAGTGTCGATTTTATACCAAAAATTAGAGCGCGAGGTGAACAATAATTTTGTGTACATTTACACTGTATAATTTACAATTTTATATTTGTATTGTATTTTTTTTTGCATTTTGTTCGTCAATTTTACAAAAGCAACTAGCAAAATAAAAAGTTCCGGTTGAACCGGTTGAATATTTATGATGATGACGTATACCTCACCTCTTCTATTCGCTTGCTTTTGAGCAGTAGAACCGATTGTTTGCTATGTGGTTTAAGGGCTAGTTATATAGACGAAAACGAAACGGACTGAAATGAAACGAAACGAAAGACGGAAGAGATATGATTATATAGACGAATTGTTGAAACGGTTTTGACAATTTCATATTTGATTTTAATTTTATATTATTTGAAGTTTACTTCTCGTGTGTATGAAAACTAACGTGGAAAATCCATTTTATATTTGGCAAACTAAATAGAAATATACAAAATATGTAAATTTATACAAAATATAAAATATTTTGACAATTTGACATAAGTGCTACTAAGGTTAATAAAAAAAAAGCATAACCGATAGTGTATAACCGCAAAGACGAAACGAAAGCAAATTGAATTGAATCAATTTCTCCGTTCGTTTCTTCTATATAATTGGTTTAGTATGTTTTCATGTATTCAATTCGTTCGTTTCGTTTCGGTCCGTTTCGTTTTCGGCTATATAACTAGCCCATTATTTTTTATTTTAAAATATTTAAACAATACGAAATGCGCTCGAGCAAACCAATATAATAAAATAACCACTACTATGTTTTTCCGGTTTGCTCACTCGCGCTGTCGTTTTTGGTACAAAATCGACACTCTGATCAACAAAAAGTGTTTTCAGGGATTCCCCTTTTAACCAACCGTATAGATGTACTGTAAATGTCAAAATGTGAAACCTGAAAGTGGTTTGTCGCCATCTATGGAATAAAACATAATTGCATTTTATTTTCAGTCATAAATGGCGTTTTAAGAATCAATAAACCCAAAAATTATAAAATATAATTGAAACATTCATATTAATATGGCCAGGCACTGTAATTGTATAAATAAGAACCGAAAATATATATCCTGAATACTTATATGCAGCTCACACTATTACGCGTACTGACTGTTTTAATCAAATACTTAACTAATTAAAAGATAATTACAAAAAAAATTTTTTGTAACTATTGCCAAAGGCTTTATTCTTGAATCTTTCTTTATACGAAACTAACAAGAAGTGTGAAATTCTTAAAAACTATATTTTATTTTAAATTAAGCCTTAACCTATGTTAATACTTAATATCATTATGCATTATTATTATTAAATTATTATTATTTACTTAATTTTAGTGTGTTAGCTCATCATACACGTAATTATTAGATTATATTTCTCAGTTAATTAAATCTAGAGGATCTGCCCTGCTCAGCCGTCTGTATTTCAGATGCCTTAGTAGTTCTCTAGCTAATTCGTTAGGGTGTGATTCCAGTTTCAGTTGGTACTTTAGACTGCATGATTTAATTGTCTCTTTAACAGTTTTGATTCCTATATCTCTATGGATGTTGCTGTTTCGAATATACCAAGGGGCATTTGTAATGCTACGAAGTATCTTTGCTTGCGTTCTTTGTACAATGTCTATATTTGATGTACTAGTTGAGCCCCATAGTTGGATACCATATGTCCATATGGGGATTAGGATCGCTTTGTATAGTAGAACTTTGCAGTCTAGAGAGAGTTTCGATTTTCTACCGATTATCCAGTACATATTAGAAAATTTTATTTTTAATTGATTGCGTTTTGTTTCAATGTGCTTTTTCCATGTCAATCTTCTATCGAGATGAAGACCGAGATATTTGACGTTTGTTTGTTGAAGAATTGTGATATTGTTTAGTTTTTCTCCTGGACCTGTACGTTTATTCAATGTGAATGTTACATGTGTTGATTTATATTCATTCGTCCTTATTCGCCAAGTTTTTAACCAATCTTCTATTTTGTGTAGATGTTCTTGTAATTCTCTCGATGCTGTTTGAGGATTTTTGTGCGAAAAAAATATAGCTGTGTCATCAGCAAAAGTTGAAGTGACAATTTTTTCAGTTATTGGTAAGTCAGCTGTGAATAGCAAGTATAGCACAGGTCCCAATACACTACCTTGCGGTACTCCTGCCTTTATCTCGGCTAGATCAGTAGTGGCCGTATTTTGTTTCACTTGGAACATCCTTTGGGCTAAGTAGTTTTCAAGAATTGAATGAAATTGGCTAGGCAGAAGAGTTTTAATTTTGTAATTTAATCCTTCATGCCATACTTTGTCGAAAGCTTGCGCAATATCCAAGAAAACTGCCGAGCAATATTTCTTTTCTTCTAAAACTTAAATGTATTTACAATTCTGTGCACCTGTTCTATTGTGCCGTGTTGCTCTCTAAATCCCAATTGGTGATCTGGTATAACGCGACCTTCAGATAATATAGGTATTAGTTGTTGTAGTAGCATCTTTTCAAAAAGCTTTGAAATTATCGGAAGTAGACTTATTGGCCTGTACGACGATAATTGGGTTTCGTCTTTACCTGGCTTACGAATCATGATAATTTGAGATATTTTCCATTTTTGGGGAAAGTATCCACATCTCATAATCGCGTTAAAAATATATGTTATATATTTTATGCATCTATCTGGTAATTCTTTGATCATTTTTCCAGTTGTTAGATCATGACCTGGCGCTTTCTTAGGATTTATACTGTTTTTGATAACCGTATTGACGCATTTCCATTTAAATTTTACTGGGTTTGGGTTCGACTCGTCCCTCGTAAACTGTGGTAGTACGCAATCGTTATTTTGTTCATTTGAGGTGAACACTTTTTGTAGATAGTTAGAGAAAGCGATGGCCTTTTCTAAGTCACTTCTGGCGCAGTGACCATCTGGTTTCCTTATCGGTGGGTTCGATATCTCTGGCCTTTTTAAATTTCTTGCTGCCTTCCACAGTGAGTAATCGGGTTTTTCTGTTGCTGTGAGCTCACTTAGGTAATTCTGTATTCCTAAATTTTGTTCTTCCCGTATTGCTTCTCTCAGAGCTTTAATACATAGCTCTATTTAATTTTCATTTATGCAAAGGAGATCGGTGAAGCTGCCACAGCCGCCGAATTGCCCGCTTCTCTGCCAATAACTTTTGAATGTTACTTGAAAGCCTTGTATTATTTTCGGAATTTTTGTTCACCGGAGTAGCTTTTTTTGCATCCATTTCCATTATTTGACTTAAGTTTTCTATCGCGGCATCAATGTCTTCTGGTGTGCGAAGTGGAACATTGAGATGACAATTCACATTTACTATGTTTCTATAGACAACCCATTTCGTTAGTTTGTTTGTTGAACATTGAGGTGGTTCAGTTTTTAATGCTTGGGTACTTAGTGTGACTATTACTGGTGAGTGATCTGATGATAAATCATAACAGTCAACGACTTGAGCATTGTTGTGTGCTATTCCTCGTATTACACAGAAATCTATTAAATCAGGAATTTTCTTTCTATCTGTAGGCCAATATGTGGGGTGTCCAGATGATAAATAATCTAGGTTTTTCTCGTTTATTGCTTCGTAAAGTTGCTTGCCCTTGAGTGACGTCAACCTCGAACCCCATTGCACATGTTTAGCGTTGTAATCACCCCCTGCTCGAAATTTGATTCCCAACTGATTGAAGTAATCGATAAATTGTTGTTTTTTAATTGCGTGTTTCGGTGGGCAGTAGACAGCCGATATTAAAAATTTCCCAGACCATTCTTCCAAACTGATAGTTGTAGCTTGAATGTGATCTTTAGCATATTTCTGGAGCTCGTAGTGCTTTAATCTTCTTTTTATTAAGACTGCAGTGCCGCCGTGTGCTTTTCCATCCGGATGTTTGGTGTCATAAACGGAATAGCCGGTAATATTAAAAAAATTTTGTTTTGTGAAGTGTGTTTCAGATATTAACATGATGTCTATATTTTGTTCGATAAGAAAGGTTTGTACCTTAGCTTTATATTGCGAGAGCCCGTTGGCATTCCAAATAACTATTTTTAGAAATGTCATTTTTGATTTTTGACTATAATTTGCATAAGCGTATTCATATTTTGCATCATCATGCTCATTTGTCTTTCCATCATCATCATGAAACTTTGAATGGTCTCGGTTAATTTATTTACCATGGTATGAATGTTTAGTTCCTCCTCATTAACATGAACTTTTGGTTTCGGTTTGTTACCTTTTAGAATACTTGCGTAAGAAACACCTGGCTGTGCAAAACTGCTCCAAGTTAACATTTTGTGTGTTTGCATTCGTTGGTTTGGTGACTATTGTATTTTTTGGAAACACGGCCCTCTGATTAAATTGCATGTTGAGCATTCGTTGCTCAGCTCTCATTTTAGGGTTTATTTTTCGTTTTAAGTCCAGATACACTGCGCAACCCCTATAGTTTGCAGTATGATTTTCGCCGCAGTTATTACAACGTAACACAGATGGGTCATTGCGAGACTTGTCACATACTGTTTGGAGTCGTGGAGTTCACCGCAAATAACACAAACTTCATTTAAGGTGCAGTATGCTTTCGTGTGTCCATATTCTTGGCACTTTATGCATTGGACTGGTCCAGACCTCTTCTTAGGTTCTTCAATTACTATTTTACGATGTAACAAATATTTTAATTTATAAATCTTGTGAACTCCTTTTGACTTTTCTTCCTCTGGCTCTAGTTCCAAACGGAACATTGCTTGAGGTACCTTCTCACGGTTTACTATATTACCAATAGATTTGACATAGAAACCTTCCGCGGCAAGCGCAGCTTGTATGTCGCTAACATCTACGTAGCTTTCAATTCCTCTTAGCACAACATTCAGCCCTTTTTGACTTTTTAGCTGGTATGTGTAATATTTTTTACCAACTTCATCAAATTGTTTAGCTAGGGCTCTGAAGCCAGCGATTTCAAATGTTTGAATCTTTGTTTCATTTATGTTATCTCTTTTGAGCGGGGCAATATAAAATCTAGAATCTGTTAATGTTGCGATGTTATTAACCAGATCATTATTAGATGCTTCCCTTAAATAAATCGGAGGCGGTTTCTCATTTTTCAAAGTCGGCGCTGCGTTGGGGTCAACGACCTCTAAACTAGAGAATCGGTTGTTAAGATGTATTTGATTAACACCTTGTTCAGACCGTGTCACTTTGCTCCTGCCAGCAAACTGGGCAGATCTCGGGTTACGTTTTCTTTTAGATTGAACAGTGATATATCTATCCAATCCCGGTTGCGCTAGATTATTTTCACACTGACCACGGTCACTAGAGTTCGTCGCACTGAGTTCATTGCTATTGTTTTCATTTAGCATTGTTAAATTCGCTGATACATTAATTTCTTCGCGGTTTTGATTTTTATTTTTAAACTGCGGTATAATTAATTCTGTTGAAGAAGCACTTTTAATCATAGGCATAGGTGATTTCTTTGGGCTGTGTTGACCTTTGCCCACTTGATATGCACTTGCACTTGCAATATTTTCTACATGAGACTGGTTCAAGTTTGTTGTAGATTGTGTTCGGCGTCCGATGTTCGAAGAAGTCTTTTTTGGGGAAAATAGCCCCTTCATATGTACATCATCACTTAATCACTTATCAAGTTACACTTTTATTTTAGTTTTTTTGCACCGTGTGTATTTAATTATAAAACCATTCACACGATTGAAAAAATCGATATAACAAAATAAAAAGCACTAACACTGCACTTTTCGCTTGTTTTATTTTACGTCCGAACCTCACGACAGTAAAATTGAAAATAATTACAAAAATCATAAAATAATATTTAAGAGAAGGAAATGATTATAAAGAATAAAAAGAAAATGAAAAAAATTGATAATAATAATGATAATGAATTAATATTAATAATAATGGTACATAGAACGATAATTTAAATGATCTATTTACGATTTTTAATATCATGTGATGGGTCGACGTAATCCATAAGTCCATATCCGTAATTCATCGATTTCATGTGTTGACAATGATAGAGTTCCTCTATGATTCGAAGGTTTTTTTTTATTTTTTATTTTATTTATATTACGATTGAGCCTTGTACCCATTTAGAAATTTACATTGCATAATAAAGTATTTTGATTAGTCAAGTGATTATCCCCAGTTTCGTGTAACTCCACCTCAGATTTTTCGCCACAGTAAGTCTACTGACTTCCTGGTCGTGATATATCCAGTGGTTTGGTTCTTTGCAGTCTTGTTGTTTATTGGTGTGGTAGTCAACATACAGCGAATGTCCAGATTTTCATGCTGGTGCAGACGTTGTAGGTGTTTTGTTGCATGATGCTTAATTTCATCCACGGCAAGCTCGATCTTTAGATCTCGATGGATGGAGGTTGTCGTTTCGAATGTACCACGGTGCATTAACAATACATCGCAAGATTTTATTTTGAACTGTTTACATGATTTTGGTGTTTGTCTTCTTGGCACAACCCAAGAGTTGGCTACCATATGTTCATACAGATTTCAGGATTTGTTTGTATAGCAGCAGTTTGTTATAGATCGCTAGTTCAGATTGTCTCCCTAAGAGCCAATGCATTTTTCTAAATTTTATGTTTAGTTCTTCTCTCTTCTTTTTTATGTGTTTCTTCCATCTAAATTTAGCATTTAAAGTCTTGCCGAGATATTTAGCAGTGTTTGCATGCGGTACTATTATTGAGTTTATCATTATTGGTATATGATTAACTTTTAGATTTGTAAAGTTCACTTGGAATGATTTTGCTTCATTTAATTTGGTTAGTAGCTGTCTGTAATTTACTAGTGAAGTCATTGATATTCTTTGCTGTTGCAAGTATTGCCGTGTCATCGGCAAAAGTCACCATTGTTGCTAGTTGGTATAGCTCTAGTATATAGGACATAAAGGATTGGCCCAAGAACACTCCCTTGTGGTACTCCTCCTGTTATTCTTTTTAGTTAAGAGTAAGCATTCTCACATTTTACTCGGAATTGCCTCTGTGATTTTAAAATTTGAAAAAATTGCTTCGATGAAGTTTGAATTCTAACCCCTAAATCCACACTTTTTCAAATGCCTTCGAAGATTGATAATATATGTAATTAGAGATATCGGAGCGAGACAATTCGTGCGATATTTCAATTTTTAATTTTGTAAGCCCCCTCGAACATTTATTTATTTTAAAAAACGATGTGCCACCATAGTTTATTTATTCATTTGGAATACTTGTAGATTGAAAATATTGCAATTTTTCAGAGTTGTAACTCGCTCATATATATAACATTATCACTCGTTATTGGCCCCTTACACCATCAATATTATTGCGCAAGTGTGTTATTAGTGTGCTAAATATTGCGCAAAAATTATTTTAGCCTATAGACGGCTTAAAATTCTTACACAGTGTTTCCTTATTTTCAATAGTGAAAAAACTGTCAATGTAAATCGTTTGTGAATGAAATTTAATAAATCGCGATTTGATACGAGTAGTTTGGAAAACTAATAAATTTAAAATTGAAATTATTTTCATTCCCATTATTCTAATAAATAATACTAATGAATACTCGTTATATAAAAATAATACTCATTTATGAGGCGATTGAACAATTCAGATTTAACGTCTATCATAATTGCGCTATCATTTGGGAAAAAGGAAAAGAAAAAATCGCATTGCACATGGCGATCAGTATTTCATGAAAGAGTTGAGAGTGGAGCCAAGTGATTACCACAATTTTTTAAGGATGGATGAGGAAAGTTTTACTTTTCTAATATATATGGTTTCACCATTAATATAAAAACAGACAAACTGTCATGCGGGATCCCATTTCTCCTCGTGAAAGGCTATCTATTACATTGCGTTATTTCGCCACAGGCGCAACTTTTGAAGACTTAAAGTTTTCTACATTTATGTCCCCTATTACAGTTAGCGTAATAGTAATGGAGACGTGTATAGCCCTTTGTATTTGCCTTAAGGAGTATATTAAGTAAGTAATTTCAGTTTTGATTCGTTAATATTAAATAAAACATATATACATTATGTATTTCAAAATTTCAAATTAAGATTTAAAATAATACATTTATAAAGTAAACCTAGTAAACTAAAATTATTTATATGATTGAAAATATGAAGACCCTGTACTTGTTCTATCGGGCTAGTACTGATAGCTGATAAGATAGTTATCATGGTCTGTTATAATTTGTTGTCCGAGGTTGCAAAGCTAGGTGTGATATTTATTGTTATAGAAATTCTTTGTAATGTGCCCATCGGCCCCTCAAATAATATATCGTTTACAAATTTTGTTGCTAATAGTTGTTGAATCGGCTCCATGTTTCTTATTTCAAGTAATTCCCAATTAAACATATTCATCATCGGGATTATTAAGCGCCTCACAAGCCAAATCAATTAATTTGTCTTGAGTATGTGGGCCGGTTTATTTTTTTTTAGGAATTTGCTGGTTTGACGTCACTTTCATTTCCTGGAGATCTTGAATCCTGTAATAAAAAGAATATTTGTAGTAGGTTTGCTTAATTTGAATTAGACTAGTGTAATGTTTTAAATTTAAAACCATTTCAATATTGGCATTAGCTGTATCTTAATTTTTTTTTTTTTCATTTTAGATACAAATACCCGGAAATGCAACACCGTTGAATGGAAAAAAATCGCAGGTGGATTTAATGGCCGGTGGAATCCGTACTGTATTGGAGCCCTCGTCGGGAAACATGTGCAAATCACAAAACCAGCAAATCCTGGATCATTCTACTATAACTATAAAGGCACATTTAGTGTTGGCAGTGGTGGGTTCGAATTACCACTTTCTAATGGCCGATATCGGAATTAACGGTCGAGTTTTGGATGGTGGAGTTTTGGGATACAGCAAATTTGGGAAAATGCTGAATGAAAACCGCCTTGAAATTCTAAATAAAGAAGTTTTGCCAACATATAACAAGAAACTGTCACCTGAACCTTATGTTTTGTTGGTGACGACGTTTTTGCCATGTCAGAGAATTTAATAAAGCCTTACGGAGGAAGAGAATTAACTGTAAAGAAACGGATTTTCAATTGGCCTTTAAGTACGGCCCAGCGTATAGTTGAGAGCAAGTTAACTTAAATGAATATATGCCTAGAGGGTCAGTGGATATTGACAATGAGCAAAATGGCACAACAGAGCCGGGTTTATGGAGAAATGATAATTTCGAATTATCCAAATTGCAAAACATAAACTCTCCAGTGGCCCTATTCTGGTAATTCCCGGGGAATGGAAATTTTAATTTTTGTAGCAGTTTTATTCCCTTTTCCCCAAAAGTGTATTCTGGCTTTTGGGGAAAAATTTTTTTGGGAAAAAATTATTCCCCATTATTGCAGTTTTGACGTTTATTATTCCATACCTATTTTAGAAAAGAATTAACTGGGAATAGAATTTAACGGAAATTTATTATATTTTATACTTATAGCAACTTTATGGGTGTAAATTTATACTGAAAACTGATAATATTAATTGGAAATATCAATATCCAATTTTTTACTTTAATAAACAAAATTATATATTAAGTAGACTTGATTAAAATATCGACAAAAACCAATTAAACGTAGTAAAGTATTTTTAGACTTTTGTTTTCTTGTTTTATTGCGATCGCGTGTGTACCACTGTTGTAGCGGCTGGCGTTTCTTGATCCGTCTTCTTTAGTGGCGGTGGGAAATTTTTCTTTAAAGACCGCAGATTGTATCTTAATTTTATTAAAACTTATGTAATATATTGTAGGTTTTTGTTTTATTTGAAATAAAGGTAGAAATAATATTAATATTTTAATTAATTGATATAACTGGAACATGGCATAAATATTTTAAATTGGTTTCAATCTTTGATGCGACTTATTGAAATTTTTGTAGTTTTCGAAAACTACATAACTGGAGCTATGTCATTTTGAGTTATTTCGACAGATCCAAAACACAACACAGATACATCAAACTATTTTTCTTCTACGCATTTAAAAATGTAATAATCTCTCTTACCTCGATGCATTTTACTATAAATTCCATTTCTTCCGCTTTATTAGAACAATAAATTTTCCTTTCAGACATTTTGCTGTATAGAAATTAAAAAAATAAAACGAATTTTTGACAACCGGAATAACATATTGCACAATATTCGCTTCACACTACACAATATATTGCACAAAATTCAATAAATATTTTTAAAAAAATTAATTTTACACAATATATTGTGCAAACCTACAATATTAACCTTACACGGTCAATTTTATTGTGCAATAATATTGAACGTGTAAGGGGCCTATTGGATAAAGTTCGATTTTTTTTTTTGGAAGGCACTAGTTTTGCAACCCGTTCGTATTTATGTTTCAGTTTGTCGGACTCGTTCGCTTAGTAAGTAGAGTGCTTGCTCTGTTATTCGGGGTCCCGGGTTCGATTCCTGGTGATGGTCAGTAAAAAAGTTGCAACTCGGTGTTTTTAACGTGTCATTAGGTATATTCTATTATAAATGTTTATTATAGTTTCATAGATTATTAGCGTACGAAAATATCATATTTACAGATTAGTTAGATTGATTAGATGAATTATTATTATTACTAATCGTGCGACCATATCGTTGAGTAGAGATATGTTATACCAATGGCCTTCCACGTGCAATTCGACTATAATACCAGAACCTTAATACATTTATGTAATTTTCTTAAAATTAACTTATATCTTTATGTAACAAAATGTTTGTTTCGCCAATTTACTCAAGTAAAATTTCTATAGATCAAAAAACATGATTAAACTTTTAAAACTTTCCACAGATTTCATTTACTTTATTAGTTCTGCATTTTTCGTAAATTTCTAGAGCTAGTAAATGAACAAAAACTCTCGAGTACATTTACTGTACACATTAGTATAGTTTATAATTTTGATGCACATGGGAATAGAGCCACTATATTATATTTATAAAAAGATTTTTATTTAAACAACGTATTTATTTGAAACTTTACACTTTAAACGGTTAAGTCCCGAAATAATGGTACATTTATCATTACAGTTTTAGATTTAATTTTAATTATAAAAATATATACTGGTTATAATTTTACTAGACACGTCATCGGGGTGATTCACCCAAAAAATGAAAGGACAGTTTATCATTGTTTCTTCAGTCATAAAATATTCCTATACCATAAAATTATCCTTCCACGGCACTACTGCGGAGTGCCGTACACGCGTACGTCATGTAACGATCCGCAAGACGGGCGATGGAAAATTTCCAGTCCTGAACTTGGGTCTGGCCAGATAGTTAACAGTAAGGAATTTATTTTAGGCGGTGGCTTTCTCAGCGGGTTATTGATTTACCCCGGCTGAGCCATAAGTGGATGAGGTGAGTATAAATGGAAGCTTGCTAAAAAATATTTAGATTTACCACCGAATGATGGTATTCAACGAAGGAAGAGTAGCACAAAAAACTGACAGCACTGAAAAACAAAACGATCAGGAAAAAAGTACGTAGTTGTGAATTTAATTAAGAAAAATTATTCTTCAACATAAGTAGGACCATTACTGTATTTATTGATATAAAAGAAAATTAGAGGAAATAAAGAAGAGTAAATTTAGAAATTATCAATTACAATAAAATATGAACTCAATACGAGTATAAGAAATTTAAAGTAATTAAAATAAAAAAAATGAAGTATTTAATAAAAATTATAGAGAAAAAAATTGTTTGGGGTACCTTTTTAAGGCGTTGGCCGGCATGGTTTTTCACGTAATGATGACGTCACTGATAATCCAAAAAAAATTGTTGATTGTAGTAGGTAAATGATTAATTTATTGTAGTAGTTTTATTGAGTAGTATTATTGTACTTTAAAAGTAATTTACGTTATTTAGTTTAATCGTTAGGACTTTAAATTTAGAAATTAACCACTAAGTAATTGTTTGACGATCAGTTTTTCACTTTGCACATCACTTTGTTTATATTTGTTTATTTTTTTTTCATTTATCATTCATTATATTTTACTATGAAATTCTCGAGATTTAGTTTTACATTCACGTATTCACTGTGTCATAGTTGTCCGCAACACTTTCCTCCATTCACAGTTTATGAATTTCTATTTATATTAACTAATGTTACCATCACTAGTCAATGTCTGTTTTATTTTATATTTATTTAAACTAATATTAGGATCACTATTATCCATTTATATTTTAATATAATTAATATGAACATTTTTTTTTGTTATTTTCTTTATCGTTACTTGGCTTATGTGAATTATGTGAACTCTTAGCACAGCAAAATAATTTTGTTTTAATTTAGTTTAAAAAAACACCCGAAAAAATTTAATAAAGATTTTTTTTCTGTTAGATTTAATCTCCATGCAATACCAGACACAACTCCCCGCGTGTTTGCAAAATTTCATTTTCGTTTTTCAGAATGGAATAACAATTCAGTTTGCCAATACTTACAAAATTCTTGATTTTCGGTAATTTCAATTTCCATTCATAACAAGTTGTATAGTATGCTTCAATTCAGGTGGCGACCTGAACTGTACTTGGGACGAAAAAATTCGTTAGTCATTACAAAATACGAATTTTAACCCGACACTGTGAACTATTTTAGATGTTATTTGTATAAAGTACATCCAGCACATTGTGCACAGATATTTTTTTGATAGAACAAATTTTTGCTTTTGCGAAATATGTAATTGAGGTTCATAGAAAGATTTCAGGAAGACATTCTCAAGATAAAAATTTATCAAGACTTAGTGATCGTCATTTTATTGAACGAGTTTTTTAACTCAAGAAAAAATGCAAACAAGATGTGTTGTTTGCTAAAAATGTGGCCGCACAAAGGAAATAATTTATTGGTGCCCTGATTGTGAATCTGGACTATGTTTGGACTCGTGTTTCAAGATATACCACACACGAGAGTAACACTTTTTTGTTAAAAAAAGTAAAATAAAAGACAATGAAACTAATATCTAGTAAAAAAAAACTATGTATTAATTAAATTAATTAAAAACAATATGACACACATTTAAAAGTTTTCGTTTAATTTCCTCCTCCCGCAACTCACATAGTAGTTGAAACTTTTAACTCCCACACGGAAGTTTTAATAAACTAGAAATTCCCGCGTTTTTTTCTAGCAACATGTGAAATATTTAAAATACAAAATTGTCAACCCTCAATTTGTAGCGGTCAAGTTGGTTCGCGCTACAAGTAAGTGATTGTTTGATGAGAATATCAAGTAGAAGTAAATGTTCCGTATGACGCCGGTTCTGCATATACACTATCTATCTGATCATATAGTTAGAAAATTAGAGTTAGCTTATTTATAAATAGCTTTCTTCCAACTGTTCCACTCCTAAATAAAATGCTACCATTGATATTATATATCGAAATTTGACATTTAAAATAATAAATGTATTTGATGTGGTACACAATTATGTACATCTAAATAGAATCTTATATAGTTGGAAAATCATTAACATATCTCATAAGCTTAAGTCTACCAAATATTTTTAAAACCGGCCACCTAAGACGAAAATGTATATTGTGGTATTCAATTAAAAATTGTAAGTTTTATTATTTAACTGCTTAGTATTATAATTGCCCCAGCATCTGTAAACTATTTATTTTTACTAGTTGAACGAATATAACACCACTGTTACTCCCTAGACTAACTACTAAAAAACGACAGCGGGTAGAGCGTTCAACATCATCGGTGTTTGTACAGCCAAATTAAACTCAGTAAACCAACAGAGTCCCTACCTTGAACAGAGTCCCTACTTTGAATTTTGTTACTCAGCCGATGACTAATTGCTTATCTGCTATCCAGTACTTTTTTATTGATTTTTTTCGTATAAACAACAGATGGTTGGGACGATCTATAGATTAATTTTTATTGCCTATTTTTTGCCTTCTTTTATTTATTTTTTGCTTTTTCCTACTATATATAAGTAAATTTTTATTTTTACAAATCAGTAGATGCTCCTAAGATGGCCTAACAAGCTAAAATCGATCGAGGAATTTTTTAAACTTTTTGAAAAAAAATGTAATTAAAATATTCAAAATTTAATTTTTGCGAAAAAAAAAGTGCTAATAAAAATGTGTTTATTAAGTGTTAGTGTGTTTCGGCAAGCGCCTACGGCAAATAGTATTAAAAGTCCCTATAACACTTGCCTTACCACTGTTTTGATTAAACGGCATTTTTATATCCATTTGAAATGGGCTACTTTAGACATCGCTAAAGTTAACCCATTTCGTGTTGATTTTCGCCATCTACCCGCTCAGGTACCCCCAATGCGGCATTAACCCGAGCTCAGTCGGTGGAGGTCGGGCTCGCAAAATACCCGAACACTAAGTTCCCGGGTATCGGGTAGTTATTTAGTCAAATACCCGGGTAACCGCGTTGCTTGTTCAACGTTTAGATTTTCCATTTTATCCTAAGGTTTTATACTGATAAATGACGTAAGGCATTTTTGAAGTTCATTATAGGCGGTTCTTTGTTCCAACTCTTCCTCAGAAGAACTTGAACTTTGATCAATAATAATTCTTGGATTGTTATCATTTGAATACAAACGTAATAATAGTTGAACTGCAAGCTGTTTGGTAGAAAGTTTAGTTACGTAGCTTAAAAATTCATTTCCTTTAGGATGAGTGCCATGATGCAAATATAACAGTAATGTTATTAATTTCTTTTGTCGCCGCCCATCAACTTCGCTTTTCAAATTACAAAATAGTTCTTGGTAAAGCAGTGTGTTAATCTCCTTTAGTTTTTTTAGTACGTAGTAAAGAGTACCTTCAGCTGTTATAAGTGTGGCGCTCTCTTTACTAAGCTCTTGTACTGTCAGCATAAGCGGTTCAAGAATATATGAAATTTCTTTTAAAATGTCTATATCAGTTTCGTTAATTTTCTCTTCGCCTAATTCATCGAGGGCTGTGTTAATACAATTATGTAATTTTAAAAATCGATTTACTGCCGTAATAAGCGTGTTCCAGCGAGTCTTACAATCTAAAATAAGCTTTAAGTTTTTGCCTTCCTGCGCTTCTACGTGCTTAGATAAAATATTGGTTCTCACTGTGGATTTTTTAAAAAACTTAATTGTTTGTCTCATTTTGCCTAATACTGGTTTGATGCTGGCACACGATGACATAAGTTGATCTTGATATTGTTGCAGTTCAACGTTTTCAAATAATATATTTCCATCGTCATAAAAGTTGTTGCAGCTATCTTCTTCTACTTCCTCGTCCTCTTCCTCACAATATTCATTATATTCATATAAATAATCATTATATATAATTGTAATTATTCACTAAATATAATTGTAAAAAGTAGGAAGATAGATCTAGATCTTGTAGATCTAGAACACTAGATCAAATGAAGCAAAATTTGTTGTGATATGTATAAATTTTATTATGATTTATAAATGATAAAAAAGCAGAAATTTTTTAGTAATTTTATCTATTACCCGAACCTATTACCCGAGTATTCGGGTAATTAAAATGTTGGTGAAATACCCGGGTACCCGATACCCGAGAATACGAGCCCTAGGTGGAGGTTAAATTGGCCGTGGGGTTTGGGGTACACGGATAGATGGGCTGTTTACCGCAATAAACAAAACACATCCGGAAAGTGTGATGGGGTACATCGGACACCTAGGCGAAACAGAGAAATTACTGGCTACCCATATCTGGGCAGGATTGACTGCGGTCGTATGACTAAGATGTCTAGTCAGACATCCTTACCCTAATCTATCTGGTTTAACATTAATTTGGCCCATAGGCCCTAGTTGGGGAAATGTTAGTAGGGGGGTAGTGGTATGCTACCAACGCCACAAAAAAGAAGAGGGGTGCTGAGCAACGACAGCTTCCTTTGTGTAGCGGTTGATCCCAACCCACTACCGTTATTTAATTTTTTTAAGCACACGAACATATACCACTTACCTTAGATACTTAAATACTGGGTAGAGTCTCTTTGTATATACCAAAAACTTTTTTTTTATGCACTAAATGCTACAACTATTTATTTTTTTATACATATAATTACACAAACACTTAATTCAAACTGTTCACTTAACTGATTTTATTGGCACACACAAAAAAAACATATAGGTTCTATAAATTTTAAAAAAATTTCGTATTATGTGTTATAACCACATAAAATCTCACAAAAATAATTAATTAAAAATGTACTAACTTAATGACACTAACGTTTAATCAAAATACTCCCAAAAATTAGACCGTTCATCAGTCTGGCTAACCACCAACTGCCCTCGACCACTCGTTGGTCTCTCTAAAACTTGACTGTCCCACCGGTAATCTTTTTTTTATCACCCAGGGAGGGGGCGGGGGGAGAGGGCGGTGGTGGAAGAAAAAGTAAATTGTCTTTTCACACGATAGACGAAAATGCCTTCTCAGCCACATATTATTTTTTTGATGACAAAAACGGAAATTGTTATTAATTACCGTGTAAGTTGGATATTTCCGATTTTAATTCATATACTGCAAAATACACGGTTCTCTATTCTATATAGTGTTGATACTATTTGGGGGGCAAAGTCCTAGATTCATACCTCCTCGCCGGTGCTCCCTGGGTAACGCTAAATGAATCAGGCGGTGTAGTGGAGACGAGCAGACTAAATCGTGTTTATAGTCATGGACACTACATGTCAAGGCGGGCCATTGGCGCCTCAAAACCAATACCAAACCAGCGTCTGTTCTCCAGGTTAGGAGCGGCTGAAGCGGGCGTCTGTCTTGTATCAAGCGGCTCGCTATATAAATGTGTTTCAAGGTAGGACTGGATGCCTTAAGATTCTCACCAGTACGTGACCCACACACGTAATAAGCGGGTTGAGCGGCAGGCCAACAACCTTCCCTCATAAAAACATTTAAGTTATGAACCCTAAACAAAGGCCTCGGATTACCATATCGGATTCATCACAAACTCGACCTCGGAAATTGTACACGGACAACGCTTTAAAAATGGGAACATGGAACGTGCTTAGCCTCTTAAGACCTGGAGATCTCCGGAACCTTTCGAACCAAGCAAAGAGTTACACATTAGACGTACTTGCATTACAAGAGCTTAGATGGTCTGGGAGTGGGATCCATGACACCACCAATGGTTACACTCTTCACTACAGCGGCCATCAGAACGGAGGAGAATTTGGAGTAGGCTTCCTCATCCATCGGCGCGTGAAGCACCATATCATCGATTTCCGCCCTATTAACATGCGGATATGCACGGTCAGACTTCGCACTAAGAAATTTAACATCACGATCGTTAATGGGCATGCACCCACCGAAGATAAATCAGATGACATCAAAGATCTCTTCTTTGTCGAGCTCGAGGAAGTCATCAACAACATACCGCACCACGACATTAAAATCGTCGTGGGCGACTTTAATGCAAAAATCGGTAGGAGTGCAGAAAATACATCGCACATCGGTCCCAACAGCTTGCATCTAACTAGTAACAACAACGGCCAACGCGTCACCGACCTGGCAATAACGTACAACTTAGTTGTATCAAGTACGTTTTTCCCACATAAGAGAATCTACAAAGTAACGTGGAGATCGAATGATGGAAGAACTGAAAACCAAATCGATCACGTCATGGTGTCCAAGAGACACTCCACCAGCATATCTGACGTTAGATCCTACAGAGGTGCAGACATGGACAGCGATCACATGCGTGTCATATTTAAGTATAAGTGCAAACTGTCATCTACGTTTAACAGACAAGCACAAAAGACCGTTCGATGGAATATCGATGCTCTAAAAGACCAAGCGTCACTGCAGAGTTACCAATCAGCTGTCACTAATTATTTAGACCGGCCCCATAACAATGAAGAAGCTCCTCCTAACATCCAGGAGCAGTGGCACGCTATACAGTCAGCCATAACAACCGCGGCGCAAAACACCATCGGAAGAAGACCTCCGAGGCCCCGCAACGATTGGTTCGATGATCAATGCCGAAGGGTCGTCGAAAATAAACGAACGCTTCGTGAAAAATGGTTGGCTCGCAATACCAGAAGCACTCTAGCAGAATATCTCCGCGCTAGGAAAGCCACGATTAAATTCCTTCGACAAAAGAAGCGCGAACATATGAGATTATGCATCGAAAACATCAGCTTCCAAGCGGAAGTAGGAAACTCAAGGGACTGTTTTGCCAACGCCAGGAATCTCACTAAAGACTTCCATCCAAGAAGTACAGCCATCAAAGACGGGAATGGAGAGCTGAGAACAAACGTGGCTGATGTTCTCTCAGTATGGCAAACCTACTTTCAAAATCTGCTTAATCGGAATGACGAAGTTACCCCCATTAGAGCAATAGCTCCGCCAGGTGAAGAGTTCTTTGTCGAATATCCCACAGTAGAGGAAGTAGACGCAGCTATTAGTCGATTGAAAAACGGCAAGGCACCTGGTCTCGATGGAATCCCCGCAGAACTAATTAAACTCGGAGGCGCTACTCTTGCAAAAGGTTTATACGATCTCGTCGTTTGTATTTGGGACCAAGAAGAGTTGCCGGAGAACTGGAAGACCGCACTCATATGTCCGTTGCATAAAAAAGGCGACCGTCTTAAATGTGAAAACTTTCGTGGCATAGCTCTATTGAACACTGCTTACAAAGTGTTGGCTAATGTTGTACTTGCCAGACTCATCCCATTTCGAAAACATCATTGGCGACTATCAGTGTGATTTTCGTCCCAACCGATCGACCACTGACCAGTGTTTCACCATGAGGATGATCTTGGAAAAATGTTGGGAGTATAACATAACCATACATCAGCTATATATAGACTTCAGACAGGCGTATGACAGTATAAACCGCGACAACCTATGGGCCGCGCTCATATGCCTGGGAATCCCAGAGAAACTCGTTTCTCTGTGTAAATTAACAACATCCGGATCTGTATGTAGAATCGTAATTGAAGGATCTGTGTCAGACCCCTTTGAAATAACATCTGGTGTTCGACAGGGTGATGCACTCGCGCCTGTGCTGTTCAATCTGGCGCTTGAGTACGTAGTGAGGAAAAGCAACATCGAAACCTCGCGCTGTATATTTAATAAGTCAGGCCAAATTCTAGGATATGCAGATGATATCGTGCTTCTTGGCCGAAGACCTAGCGATATCAAAGACAGTATCATACCGCTCGATCGCTGCGCAAGAAGACTTGGTTTGGAGGTGAACAGCAGTAAAACCAAATATTTAGTAACACCTAGGAACATCTCTACGGCAAATCTCGGAATTGGCGACCACAACTTTGATAGCGTCGAAAACTTCAAATACCTCGGGTCAGTTATAACATCGTCGAATGATATGCAGGGAGAAATAAAAGCCCGAATCGCTGCCGAACAACGAGTTTTCTACGCCAAATCAAAATTATTGCGATCGAAACATCTATCGCAGTCGTGCAAGCTCGCACTTTATAAAGCACTTATAAGACCTGTGCTGGCTTTCGGAAGCGAGAGCTGGACCATGACCACTAATGATTGTAGATTATTATCTACCTTCGAAAGGAGGGTTGCCCGTTCAATCTTTGGTCCAATTAAAGTTGCGAACAACGAATATCGGATTCGTATGAATCACGAAATAAAGCAACTCCTGGGAGGCAGCGATATTATCGGATTCATCAAATCCAATCGAGTGAGATGGCTCGACCACGTTACAAGGTCTCCCCAACAACGGATGATAAATAAAGTGTTCCACCAACAACCAGCCGGAGTACGTCGTAGAGGAAGACCCCGACTACGCTGGCGCGACGACATCGAACAAGATCTACGAACATTAGGATGTCGAAACTGGAGGACGAGAGCGGTGGATCGAGATGGATGGAGGGCCTTAGTGCAGGCGGCGAAATCCCTTCATGGGATGTAAAGGCCAGAGAGAGAGAGAGTTGATACTATACAGAACAGCAACAAATGCACTTGCCAAGCATATGCAACGAGCACGGAAAAAAGGTGTAATCAAATTACAGACATAGTTCACGTTTATTCATAATAATTCCATTATGAATTAAAATGATGAATCGAATAAAATTGGAATAAATCCATTTTTTATTTATGTATATTTATTATAATGACCGAAGTATTCCAAAAAGAATTTTTACAAATTGATGGATCTTTTGCCAAAGAAGAACTATGTGATTTGAAATAAGCTCTTTTTGAGATTTTTAGTTTACTAGTTTTAGTAGCATTCTTTAAAAAAAATAACTTGCAAGTAAAAGCGGGAGTATTAATATTAGTGAACGCACTCTAGTGTAATTTACTTAAAGTTGTGACAGGTTTGACATATTGTGTTTTTGAAAGGGTGGACCGTAGTTTTAGACTCGGAAAAATTAGTTTGTAGATTTTTCATAAAATTTTAACGCACATAATAAATATTTGAAATTAACAAAATTTTCATTCGCTATATTTAAAAACACTTGGTAGACGCACAACAACAAATACAAATAATTATTAAACGTCAAAAATTTAGCGTGCTTTTATCGTATCTGCAGACAAAAATGCAGTCACAAATGTGTAGAGGTTAACAGAGACATCTATATTTTAGTACAAAAAATACAAATTTCACTAAACTGTGTATCGTAAAATAAAATTTAGCAGTGGGATTTTAATTTTCGTTTTCGCTTGTCTTTTTTCTATGGAAAATTTCATTTCACTTCAGCTGCGTATTATAGGCAAGGCATAACAGCGAAAACTAAAAGTAAATAATTCAAATTATAAATAAATAATAATTGATGTTGATTTTTCATCAAACAAAAAATTGAAAAAGGTTTCGAGACGATTAGTTAACTAACACAATCTCCATCGTCGCAGATATAAGATAGTATAATGTGATAAAATAATTGAATAATAACACAAGATCTGTTAAAATTTGACACACTAAAACAACATCAAGTAAATTAATTTTATTATTGATGTGTATCCTCTCAGTTAATGTTCTTTAATTTGTACATTTTTTCCTTGGTTCGCCCTTACCATTTATAATAAATTATTTGTATGGCTTTTCTTCGTTTTTTATGATGAACTACGGAATGGGGACGGAAGACAGAAGAAAATCAAAATTAGGAAATTAGGAAACCGAAAATCTGTCCTCTCTCTTGTTGCGACAAAGCCCATTTAGTTCCGATTTAATTAATTGATTAAAAAAATATGTGATTCGAATAATTTATCGATTTTATTTTGTTAAGGTAAAGTAATTTATTTAATTGATTGTTAAAAGATTCGAGAAATAAAATGTCACATCACATGTATACAGAAAATTTATTAATACTAACTGATATATAACGGCATCGTCTATATCAATAAAGTGGTTAGAAAGAGCAACCTAAGTACTGATCATAAGAACTAAAATTACTTTCACTGTATACGACCTGTCCCCAGGTAACCAAAATATTAATAGGAATTAAGCATTTAATACGACTGCAGGCAATATAATATATGACCACGATGATTAAAATTGTTCGTAGTATATTCTCACCAAAACGATTGGATTATTTGTGTTGCTCTAAAATAACTAATTTGTGAGTCGAAATATTTAACCAACAATTAGCGAATAAATTTAAATTTAATTAAACATGGCCTTTTCATAAATTGCTCAAATAAGTAAATAGAACAGCATAATGGCTTGTATATGACCCTTATCCCCATCGTAACTTCGATAACCAATCTATCATAAGTGGATAGTAAATCAGCTTTGAAGACACCTTATCTCCATCGTGTGGGAATGAGTATTCGTGTGGTTTATAATGATGATCAGTATATGCAAATGCCATATAATACTGAAAGTCAGTACAGTTATATCTGCCATATGAGTATATTTTCGCTAAATAATCTACCAGCAACGGATATAAAATAAGCCTTATCCCCATCGTAAGGTAATGAGCATTCGTGTGCTTAATGCTGATGGTGTGAGCCGTAAGATTCCGCCATTTTTTCGGTGTATATTAGTATTTTTTTAGAAGTATTTAGTTATTAGTATGTAAAAACATAAATGCTTCTTTTGGATTTGCAATTTGAATAGTTAGTTCATTATTCAGGAAAAGCATATTTTAAAATTGAGTCATATTATGTCGATTTAACGCAAAAACGTTTAAATTCGTCCAACACAATTTTTTTTTTTTGTAGAAACAAGAATTTGTTTATATGTATGTGTATGAAAAGAATATAACAAATTAGTATTAGTGTCCCATCAAAAATGTCAGCATTATTTTTTATAAAACAAACGTTCTTTAAAAAATGCTTTTGGAGTACAATGTAATATGTGGTTCGATTCTACTTCAACATTGTCGATGAACAAACTTCGAAAACTGTTTTTCGTTACTTCTTAAAAATTTGGTTTGCAAAAAAAAAAGAACTCCAGAAAATAAAAAAAATGTTATTTAAAAAGCTTTCCGCAATTACTAAACCAAACAAAAGATGTCGCTAAGTATAAAATTAGAAAACATAACCACAAGTAATTATATATTTTAAAAGCCAAATGTTATTAAGAAAGTTTAACAATTTATTATGTATACTGCCTGGTTCAATAGATTATGGAGATCTCCTAGCACTGAGAATAACGCATCACGAGCGAATTGGATTGAAATAAAAATTCCCAAGTTTGAGCCTAAGGCTAAAAATTTAAACATCGAAGATGGGGTTCAAAATTTTGCTTAATGCCTTAATAAAAAAGCTTAAGCCTACTGATTTATTTTGGGCTAGCGTGTTTTGGTTCTCTCGTATTTACTTTTTTTTATTTCGTTGCATATTCTTGGGACAAAATGTTGTTACATTTTCCTATATAATGCGACCCCAAAAACATCTTCGATGTTAAAAAACAAATATTTGGAAAAATTTTAGCATTTTTCTATTATAGTTTTACGCAGCGCACAGCAACTATGATAGTGAATATTTTACGAGGAAAAGTTTTATTTGCTCAAACTGTATTAAAAATAGAAATTATAATTATTTTGAGTTTTATTAATTATGTTAAATTATTATATTAAAGATTTCGCGCTTAACTTAATTAATAATGGTTTATTATCGTAAATAGTTGTTTAATTATTTTGTTCTTTTCTATAATTTCAAGCAAATTTATTATAGAGACATCTGTAAACGGATCTTGAAATTACAGAAAGCTCGGTTTTGCAGTCGCATAAAATTGAAGTTTCCCACATTTTGTTGTTTTTTGTAATCAATTATATCATTGTGTTTATAATTATATAGAGAAATCATGAGCTTAAAAAAATATTACAATATCACCTCACCAGGCACGCGATACTCAATATAAATGTATAATTGGGCGCTTTCAGGTACCCTATCATGATCAGTGAAATCATCGCCAATTTGATTTGAGCATTTCATAGTTCTAAACATTTTCATAACGTTGGCTTTGATTTTACTCAACATGTTCCCAACTGTTGGGTGCCCTGAAAGCGCCCATTCTATAATATTGCGTTGCGAAGCAACGAAAATGAGGAAAACATTCGTACGAAATTTTTGTTATATGCAGCGGTATCTATTGAGGTAATATTGTACTTTCTCCATAATTCCACTATTTATTATAAACATAATCTATCTATCTATTATATTAATACGCTTAATTTTTTCAAACTCAACCCTAAAATGACCCCTAAACATGATCCGATCCGTTTAAATTTTTCAGGGTAGGTCGACATAAATATTGCGGTGTGCCTTTGCTAGAAAAATCGGAAAAATTCCACCGGGAAGTACCTGAAACGGGTACCTCAGGTGTTTTCAGCAAAATTTTGTCACGACGCCAGAATGCCATGACAAAATATGTTTATATTGAATCTATGATCATGCGCATTATGCCTCTATTACACCAAAAAAAATTTACTGCCAGTAAAAACGAAACGGGATAAAAATATAGATATTCTTTATACAAGAATGAAACAAAATCAGTAAAATTTACTGACAAAATATTTGTGTATGTGTTTGTGATGTTGCCATAATAATTGTAAAAAATATGTATCGAGAGTACTTTTTATGGCAACATTTCAATACATATGAAGAAATATTGTGCAGCGATTGAAAATATTTTTCTCACACATGTATCATCAAATTTTTTATAGTTAATTATGGTATAACGATGTCATTTTTGATTATATTATTTTTCAATTAATTAACTGTTTTGGGTATATAGTACATTTTTTTAAATCGCGAATAAAAACCACTAATTTTAAAATTGTCAACACACACAACAAGCCACATAAAAAAATAAATTTGTTTGGTTATGTTTTTTGTTTTGTATCGGTCAAAATTTAGCTATAAAATCTTGCTATAACAAAAAAAAAAAAAAACATTTGTCTTCTTCACTCCAATGCAATTTTATATCATGTTTTCTTTTTTTTGGTTTTTCAGTATTTTTTACTGACAGTACATTTTTCTTAGTGTAATAGAGGCATTACACCGTGACAATGACAAAATTTATTAAAATTGGCGATGTTTTTGTCATAACACTGTGATGACAAAATGAGTAGAAAATTTGTAATTGAATCTCAATTAAACAAAACAGAGAACATAAAATGATTTTACATACGGGTACATTTTGGAGTTAATAGTTGTGAGTGTAAAAATACAATTTTGACATGACACACTATCTATTTAAGATCTAAAAATTAACCGCGTATATGAATTTACTTTATTTTTGATAAAAGTGCATCAAATTTACATCTTAAAAAACTTCTTAATCATTTCTTAACCAAAAATTCAATAAAATGTATTCACGTGACTGATTATTCAGACACAGGTCAGCTTCTATCTATCTTCGATCTATCTATCTATTATATAAATATTCTTAATAATTTTTTCATACTCAATTCTAAAATGACCCCTAAACATGATCCGATCCGTTAGATTTTTTCAGGGTAGGTCGACATAAATATTGCGCTGTGTGTGGGCTAGAAAAATCGAAAAAATTCCACCCGAAAGTACCCGAAATGGGTACCTGCAGGTGGTTTCAGATTCGAAGTTGCAACACTGTCGGCGCGCGCGATTTTTTTTCAAAGTTAATCATGCCAGGAGCAGAGCTCACAATCATAGACGGGTAGTGGGTGTTCCATTAGTTGGGAAAATCATCCTCATGTGTGGTGACTAACTGAGATAAGACGCGCGAGGCCTTGCGAATCGACCATCAAGTTGAACCTGCTTTGGAAATTGGTAAATAAGTTTACACTCAAGAAGAACATGCGCGTCGATGAAGGTGAGGACGAGTTTGCGCAATATTTGCTTTCTGTTAGAAATGGCAATGCTCGAACCGACTCGATCACACTTCTGGCAGACTTGCTCAAAGTGTGATCGATTTTGATCCTTGCACCCAAGAATGATGATTGCACGCTAACCGATCAGCAGGTGCTTGACCTCCTGCCCGACGAACAAGAGGTCAAACATAGTGCTGATAAACTTTAGAGTGACGACATGCATAAGGAACTCCGCCTACCCGTCGAGTTTCTCAACAAGATTGAAGGGTCCGGATTGCCGCGCCATGCCATTCCGCTAAAGGTAAACGCGATCGTTCGTTTGATGAGGAATCTTAACACTAGCAAGGGTCAAATCAATGAAACACGCATGCGCGTCGCAAAAATAAACCGCTACATTCTGGAATGTGAGATGCTGATGGGCTTCTCAAAAGGCGAGCGTGTTCTCATCCCACGCATTAAGCTCTCACCATCGGAAGGCATCTTCTCATTTAAAAAGTCTCGCCTTCAATTTCCGGTTCAGCTCGCGTTCGCCATAACCATCAACAAGAGTCAGGGTTAAAGCTTGAAGAAGGTAGGAGTGTTTTTGCCGGCCCCCGTATTTACGCATGATCAGATGTATGTGGCCTTTTCAAGATGCCGCTCATTTGACGGACTCAAGGTGTTTATCGTTGAGACAAGCGATCTATCAGCTGATCGGGATGGGCGCATCACAACAAAGAATGTATTTTTTGAAGAGATTCTGTGCATATAAATTGTAATATATTTTACTATTTTATTATCTACCTTCTACTACTATTTTATTATCCTTTTGTACATTTCTTATGAAATATTTAGATTAAAGTTTGCCTCAGCAATTGTGTGCTTTTCCCTTTTGAGATTTTAATATTTAGTTTGGGTGCGTAAGTGATCATGTGATCCCGAGCGCGCGCTTCCTGTTTGAGATATGAATATTTGACTTGACACGTAAGTCATACTGTGTACATTTGAGCGCGTGCTTGCCGTTTAAGATTTAAAAATTAACCACGTATATGAATTTACTTTATTTTTGATAAAAGTGCATCAAATTTACATCTTAAAAAATCTTCTTAATCATTTCTTAACCAAAAATTCAACAAAATGTACTCATGTGACTGATTATTCAGTCACAGGTCAGCTAGTAATATTTAATTAAGAAAATCAACGATGTTATATACAATTCCAGTACATAAATTTTGATGAGAATTTTTTTTATTAAAGGAAATCGATTTAGTACATTCCAATTATGATTTCAAATTTAAAAAAAAAGAAAATACACAATATATTAAAAAAAAGAATTTTAAAAATAAAATATAAAAAAATAATCTATTCACACTTAGATTGTAAATAAGTAAGAATTATAAAAATAAAACTATTATTTAAATTAACAGTTAGTACTTCAAATATGAAATTGTCAAAGGACTTATTAAAAATTTAGAAAATACGATTTTAACTGGGTTTTAAAACTGTTTTTTGATAAATTAAAATCAAATTGATCAACTATTTTTTTTCAATATGTTTTCCAGTATGAAGGATGAATCGATGTGGTCGAGAAGGACATTTCCGATAAAAGTGGCATCCGGAAGTAGACGCCTGTTTTTAAGCGTGCATATGTTATATTCTTTGCACCTTGTAGAGTAAAGATGTAAGCGAGCCACATTTTCATAGAATGGTATGTTATTATGTTCACGTGCACAGCGTAAGAGGGGCTTCAAACCGTTACAGCATACTTCACTTGAGATCTTACATAAGCGTAATATAATATGCGTAGAGTATGTATATCCGTGATTTCCCGAGTCCACCGCTTAACATAGCCAAACATGGAGTTACCTTAAGCAGTACAATTATGCATCTATATAACGGTTAAAACTATCGTTTTCAACAAATGTGACTCCCAGATCAATAATCTCACGTACTCTTGGAACTTCCGCGCCATTTATTTTATATGCTGAAGTTATTGGATATTTTTTTCGATGAAACGACATAGTTTTACATTTCTTAATTTTGAGGTGTAATGAATTTTGGACACACCACTCACTAAGTCTGTTGAGATAAAAGTGCAGTTGATCAACATCATCCTCATGTTTAATTGTATTTTTTTTTTTTTTTAAGAAATCTTTATTTCTGTATAATACTACAACTAATCATATGGATTATCTAGTAATTGTTTTATTAGTTTAGTAGTCTATTCTTTCTGAAATGAGACCTATCGATTCATCCCAGCTCTGCCAGTCCTTTGATTCGAGCGGCTCAAGGAACCACTAATTCTAATTCTAAAGGCTTTGTTCTTTTTAGGCGCTTTGGTTCATTGGTGATCCAGTAGGTTCTGCAGCTCCTCAGTGTAATGCTGCTGCAGTCGCATTACATGACTCCTTGCAAATTTTTGTATTTCATCGCTGACGTATTCCATGTTTAAGTCTCGACGGTGATTCTCGTTTCTAATGTACTAAGGAGCATTCATAATGGTGCGTAGTACTTTGTTTTGAAATATTTGAATGATCTTCACTGTAGTTTTTCTTGCGCAACCCCAAAGCTGTATACCATAAATCCAGATAGGTTTTAGGATTATATAACAGCAGTTTGTTGTGCGTTGTCAGTTCGGAGTTTCTTCCAATAAACCAGTGAATTTTTCTGAATTTTAAATTCAGTTCTTGCTTTTTCTTTTTAACATGCGCTTTCCACCTGAGTTTAGAGCTAGCGTCATGCCGAGGTACTATGTTAATTTTTGAAAAAAATTTACGTCATTAGCAAATATTAGAACATTTGAGTGTTTAATTAACTTTACTATTCTATCGATGAACACAGGAAAACTTCGGGGTCCAATACGAGATCCTTGAAGGACACGAGAGGTCACTTTGATAACGTTGGATTTCTCATTCCCAATTAATACATATTGCAGTCGGTTTGTCAGATACGATTTGAATTAATTAATAAATCTGGTTGAAAAACTGAATGAGCGCAGACTTTTGAGTGCTTTGAGGTGGCATATAGAGTCAAATGCCTTGCTAAAATCTGTATACGCTACATTAACTTGATGATGTTTTTCTCATTTAACACACAGTGCTAGTCCCATTTCAAAGTTAGTCCCCATTTATGAGATATCGCTTTCGACATGTTTTCGCTCTGAGTCAAAAATTTGTTAAAATATACACTCATTTTCACGTTGATAGCTCTTGAACCATTAAGATTTTCGTATTGCTTTTTTCAGCGAAGTTTTTCCTATTATTGCGGCCAAATAATTGCACCCAGTGGGTTTTTTTATACAAAATGTCGTAAACCTTTTATTAATTCCCTTTATTTCAGGGAATTGTTTTAAATCACTTGATTTAAAAAAGTGTGTTAAATTTCTTAGCGGAGAAGCACCCCTATATTTTTAAAGGCGTTTTTAAAGAGTTTTCTTCGGGTCAGCTTCTGTAACGTACTCTCAAATTATCGGGGTACGAAAGTTAAGAACCGTTTTGTAAATAGAGGTTGGGCGCCAGTCTACCAGCACGTTTGGCTCAGCTTAGCTCAGATGTGAGCAGGGCGACACGAGCGAGGTTTCACCACAAAATACCCCAACACAAAAGAAACGCGTTCACCTGAACACCAAACCAACTCGCTATTGAATTCAGGCCATCCTCAACATACGAAACAAATCAAGGAAACACGACGTCGAAGAGTATATGGAACAAAAGGATGACTCACCTGTCGACCTTCGATAACGGTTTGCCACTCCCGTCGCTTTCCCGTTGGCTCGACTGTTCGGCCTTTTCCACCACAGGCACTGCACAAACGGAATTGCTTCTGTTATGCCTTGTCGCACAGCACCAAACTAAGGCTTTAGCAAGCCCAACCCGACTGCCTTCAATTGGTATTAACAATGCGCTGAAGTACACTAAGATGGTAGCGCCCCGTTTTCTTCCACAACAAGTGAAATTAATCACCTTCGCACAAACAAATTACTCGATTTATTTTTATATTTAGTTCACACACTGTTCATACAAAAATTTGTTTTCACTAAAAATCTTGAACAAAATATTGTTTGTTATTGTTACATAATTACAACATTACAATACTCGTATAACAACAAAATACCTTTACATGTACATAGCTATGTTTATGTCCACATTAACTTTTTACTTTTCCGATCCGCTCAACTTGGCAATCAAATTTTGATTCTCATCTTCCTTTCCGTTTTTCTTCCACCATGAACATTTCACATTTTTCGTGTTGTCACCCTACAGCTCATGTCCGAAAATATCATCTTAAATTGCCGAAACACCTTCTCAACAACATCTTACCCCCCTTTGATGATCGTGGAATGCTCTTTACGATTTCAACTATTTTTTCGCCTAGATGCATGCTGCACAATGTCGGCATTTATGGTTGGGCGCTCATTTAGTTTTATGATCATAGAAATAAAAATTAAAATTTTATTCTTTTATGATCTTTTGGACCATAAACAAAATTGTATCCATGCAATTGTAATCTCCAACAACACCTTAGCACAATTGCGACTTTATTTGTTTGTCAACAGACGAGACTTTAAGGTGGGAATGGAATTTTAAAATCGAGACCAGATAGGAGAACGAGGAAGGGAGAGTTGAAAGGAGAATCCGACGCCTGTTCATGCGGTTGTACGAATCCAACACACGAGTGCTGGATCAAACCCGCGCTACCGTTTGCTATCAACGTTCTACACCAACCCCTACCAGGTAACCATTACACTTCATATACATAAATTTGGAAGTTCTCATTTTAGAAAAATTTACTTTTGAAACAAAATTTTTTTGATTTTCGATTATTTTAGAGAAAGACTGATGACTATTGCTTGAGATTATGGGAATGCCAAACACAAACACACAGACACATTCTCCCCATACCTATAGAGAAAGAGGAAACGATGCGATATCAAAGATATAATAATCTATATGAAATTGGCATATTGCTTATCACAAACCAATTTAGTTGCCTTGTAATGATCATAGTAGTGAAGTGCGGTGTTGACATTAAAAATTCAATGGTTCTTCGTGTTATAGTAAGAGATATAGTTTATTTGTATTGTTTGAGCCGCTGTACGCAAATAACAACTGTCACTGTTCAAAAGTAACATCTGTCAATCAAATCATTTACGCACTAAATTTGCCGTTCATAAATAATTAAAATAATTATTATAATACGTTGCTAAAATGCTTCGTCCCATTAATTAACCCCATATAAAGGTTTTGATCTTAATCTTTATCGCTTCTCGATACTGTTAATTAGTATAAATATTGGTAATTACTTAATTGAATATTAATAAAGAAAATGACTATCGTGTTGGTATATATAAGTCAATCATCCCTAGCCACCCACCAATTACTCTATGTATAAAATTATCTAGTGTCATAAAATTATTTTGGATAGCATAAAATTTTCCATCACATAATTGGGTAATCAACCGATAAAATTAAACTTTAATTTGCTTGCGACTAAATTTTTTATATACCAGAAACAACAACATCAATTTGAGATGAAAATTCGGAAATACAAATAACGGCACGCTACGTTAGTTAAAGATGATAATTATGATAAAAAAATCCGTTGAAATGGATACAAATTAGTGAAGGGAAGGGTTCATTTAATTTTAAAATCTGATACATTTCTTCACGCTCTTCATACTTGTATTGTTCTATAAAGTTGTAGAACTTTGTCTTTTAAATATCCGAGGCCTATTTTTTATTGCAATGTATTTTGTTTAGGATTTCATTCAATCGTTGATCATAAAATTTTATATTTTTTGGTTTCATGATATTTTATATGCGTTTAGTATTCGTACGAGTATGAACATTACAAATTTTGATGTTGGATCATTTTATATTCGATTTAAATTATTTTGCGTTTTACATATTTTATGTATCCCTTTTCCTGCCTGCCATCACAATTGTGTGTGTAACGAAAAAGAAACATGTCAAAAATTTATTGTTGTATGTATTTTGGACCAACATAGAAATTTTTGCATTCCACTTAAATCGTTTTCGTCCGAAAAATAACCCTATAACTTTAATAATAGTAAAATAATTAATATGTTATCAAAAAGAAATAATCATTGGGGTCGATTCCGGGATCTAAAATTGTATGTTATGTTATTTTTGTTTTTTCAATACAAATTCCAATAGAAGGCGGGGAAATAAAATAACATAACAGCAATTTTATGTTACGAGAATCGGGCCCCAATGTTTTATAATTTATATGTTATCAAATTATAATGTTTTTTTCAAAAATAATTCCGTTAAAATCCGGAAGACATTACAACCTGTCATTTTTTTACTCACACATTTGTGTGGGTTGGACTTAAATTGAAGCAACAAACAATTTCTCTGGTATAAAAAGGGATAGACATATTTATTCTGGAACTTTCGGGTGGCTTTAAGTTTTCACGAATTTAAATTGTATAAATTGAACGTTTGTATGTATATATAAATACTAGGAGTATTACAATATGTTTATAAATAGATACCCGTATAAAAACAATACGATAGGTTTTGTCGATTAATTTTATGATTGATAATGTAGTATATGCCAATAAACATCCATCGTCTTTTGTACAGGTTAAATGTATGATGATTTGATCAAATTTATCTAAAATTCTTATACATTAATCTTGATGGTTGAGTATGTACGTATATAAAACAAACCGAAAAGTTTATACAAAATTCTATTGAAAATGTAGTTATAAACTTTGGTATACTCGTACATAAAATCTTTCCAAAGAATTTAATTTTCGGTAGCCTTTTTAAATTGTTATATATTTGTTTTACCATTATCTATATCATATGTATGTAACAGTATAGCACTTAAAATCGACCAACCATTTGTTTTAATTAAAAACAAACCAAAATCAGGAAAAAATTTAGAACTACCACTAGTAATTTCAACGCAAAACATAATTAAATTGAGAAATAGATAATTTTATTCCATCCATTGAGAGCTTATGAGTTTTCAAATTATTTAAGAAGATTATCCGAAAACAGCATTTTCCATATGAATTCGATGGATTCATGTTTCTATATGAATTCGAGTAAGCATGCTACTTTATAAAATTTCCCCTATCGGGCGACGGGCAGTACGAATTCGAGCAGATTTTGTTCGTTCATGAACGAATATATGTTCGATCCCATTTTAGATAATAGCAATTTCTTTCCAAAAAAAAATTGATTTATAAATCAAAAAAATTGATCTGAAATCAAAAAATTTTGATCGAAATACCGTTGCACGTTCTTTCCAACTAAAAAAATTGATTTTTTTTTTATCGCAATCAATTTTGAAAAATCTGAATATTTCGATAGATTTATTTTTGACGTTTAAAAACACATAAATATGTTTACGTCAAAAATATAAACATAAACACTTCAAAAAATATAAACGAAATTATTATTTTTTAATTACATTATAACTTTTTTACTAGTTGGCCATGAGAATTTGACATTCGAAATAATTTTATTTTTCGAAATAATTTTATTGTTTCGTTTTCACTGTGTTAAAATAACTGTGTTGACAAAAAATTGTGTTGATAATTTGTTGACAATAAACTGTCAATATAAAATTTTTGAAAATTGAATGTCAATTTATCACAGATACACTACAAAAAAAAATCAATCGTGTATCGTGTTCTTTGACATAAAAAAAAATCAATTTATTTTTTATTTTTGGAAAGAACTTGCTATTAGCAACAAAAATCGCAATGTAAGTAAAATTTGTTTTTATACTTTTATGAAAATAATATTATATTTATTTGTAATAGTATTTTTAAACATAAATACCCTAATGATCCTAGAAAATAATTTAAAATCAAACAAATATTTTAGATGATTATATATATTTAATTTAAGGATTGGTTACATCCATATCACGTATTGGAAGTTTTTACGAAACGTTTGCGACTTGTTTTAATTGCATATGTATTAATGTACAAGACATAACTTGAATTATACTCGACAAATTTAAACAAAATTGGTACAACGTATAGAACGGATCCGCTCGAAACGCGATATTTCAAAACGCGATATTTCGAAATGAGATATGACAAAACGGGATATGGTACAAAACGAAATATTTCAAAATGCGATATTTCAAAACGCGATATGGTACAAAACGCGATATGGTACAAAACGAGATATTTCAAAACGCGATATTTCAAAACGCGTTATGGTACAGGTGCTGCCAGATCGTAAGATTTATCTTTTTTTTTGAAAGATTTTGTGTCAACAAAAAAGATAAACAGATTTTTTCCAAAATAAAAAGGTTTTCTTTAAAATGTTCATCTTTGTAAAATTCTAAAATGATCAACTTAACATTTCCTCCGTGACAAATTTTTTTATTTTTTATATGTGATAAATGACAATAAAAGACTAAATTATATGTATATTGATTGGTTTAATTTCTTTTAAAATGATAGATGGCAGCACGGTCATTAAAGGCCATTAGGCCCGTTACACACTTGAGTTATGCTTTCTAGCAAAGATAGCTGTTTTAAGATAACACCTTCTCGGTTTACTTTGCAAAGCCTAAATAAGAGAAACCGAATTCGTGAAGCTTAGCTCAAACCACTTGTACGCCCCGATTTATTTAATTTATTTATTTTTAAACCTGTTTGTTGAAAACATAGCTCACAACGCTCACTGGGCGATGTGAGCTAATTAATTATCCCCAAAGCGAAAATAAAACAAATATATATTGCTTTACAGGTTGAGTTGACCCTGAGATTTAATTTCAATGTTTCTCTTATTTGAGTTTTGGAAACCAAAATAAGAAGCTGTAAAATGAAAACATAGCAGTCAAAAAACATAGCTCAAGTGTGTAACGGGCGATAGGATTATAAAATTAAACAAATATTAAAAAAACACATAAAACTTTAAAAAGATTTTTTGGTCGAAAAAAACATTTTTTTGTCAAATTAAAAGATTTTATAAAAAATAATCTGGCAGCAAGCATTGTACAGAATGTACATTGCGAAGCGACGGGAGTGCAGCGACCCAATTGATACCGATTCTTTATACTCTCGCTCCTATCGATTTTTAAATTCCTATAAACTGAAATTAAATTTCCCCTTCACCCGCCTTATATAACCCGATCTTAAACTCCAGTTTTGTACCATATCGCGTTTTGTACCATATCGTGTTTTGAAATATCGCGTTTTGTACCATATCGTGTTTTGTACCGTATCGCGTTTTGAATTATCGCGTTTTGAAATATCGCGTTTTGATAATTCGCGTTTTAAAATATCGCGTTGCAAATGGGACCCGTATAGAATTGAACAAATAAAAACATAACCTCCCATATAATTAGATATTTCAAATCCCAATTGATTTAATCAATCATATTATGTATCAGTCATAGACATGTGGCGTATTTTTGTGAAATTTAACAACTTTAATCTATTGCACTTTGTACGTGGCCATGTGGCAAAATCTCCAGGATCCGCTCCACAGAGTTTCCATTTTCAGACTTTTTCGTTCTATTTATTATAAAATGAAGGGGCCAGAATGGAGCACTCTGACGATCCGCATAGACATGTGACATATTTTTGTGAAATTTAACAACTTTATTCTATTGCATTATGTATGTGGCTATTGTTGTTACTTTTTTAATCTTTGATATTTAAAATCATATTTAACGGTCTTTTGAAGTTCAATAAAATTTATAATGAAAACCTTGTTTTTCGTCTTATACAGGGTTAACTAACTAATACATATATAGAATAATGTGGCTTAGTGAATTCTTCTCGTAACCCATCCGATTCGAGAAAGTTTTAATAAAAATTTTGCTAAACAATTCGTAACGAAAGTAAAATTTTCTCGGACATTCCATATCTGTAATTTATTAATTTACACGTGCAATATACGTAGTTATGTTTTATTATTATTGTGTACGTATTTTAGGGCAAAAATTACTACTGTTAAACAGTTTGATTTGTTGGTGTCTTTTATGGAGGACCATCCCGCATTAGCCAAAGTGCAATTCATCCAAAGAATTATGGAGTGAAATTAGCAATCCGCTAAACTCCCATGGACCGCCAATTCGAAGTCCGGACCTCTGGAAAAAAGTGTCGTCGGACTTTAAATTTAATATTAAAAAGAGATTGAAATTAAATAAAATAAGCAAGTCCGAGAAGAGGGGAGGCAAGTCAAAAATGTTTACGTTTTCGCCTCTAGAAGAAGCTGTTATAAGACTCATAGATTTAAATAGAGCCATTGAAGGAACCTACTGGTACTCGGGACCTTAATGACAGCAACTTGGATCTGCCCAACTCCCAGAAAAATAAGAAACTCTAAGGACAATTTATTAGCGGCACAAATCAAATTGCAAGAGGCGGTTCATCAAAATGTTTCCAACGAATTAGAGTCGCTCACCAATACCGTAGCTGACTCAATCAAGTCATTGAAGCGACTAGTTCGATACGAAGAAAAATCAATTGAATTAAGGAAACGTGAAATAAAATTGAAAGAGTGGGAATTCGATTTGAAGGAAAAGGCGATTAAATTAAGAGAAAGAAGCAGTTTGGATAAACAAAATTGAAATTAGATGATCTTGAAATAAAAAGGTGTAAATTAGATATTCAAGAATTGAATATTTGAAGAGGCAGCCAACCGATTTTTAAGTTATATGTAAATAATTCACATTTTTTATTTAGAAGTTAATACACACCCAAAATGTGATTTAAATCTGCGATATTTTAACAATGAAAACATAATTAAATAGGAATATATTTTAGTAGTAATAATTTTATTTTGAAATTGAAGTCTGACATGAAATGAATTTAAATAAAAGTTTATATTATTGAATTTAAAATGTTTTGTCGTATTCTCCTTGCTACAGTATTATCAGGTTCGTTTGAGTTTTGATAATTTGCACCATGAGAACACCGACGCACACGTTGATTATCTGAGCCGCTTTTTTCGGAGTATAATGCAATTCACGGGCATTCAGTAGACACCGAAACCGAGCTTTTTTTAGGCCGAGGCACCTTTCAACAATATTTCTCTTTCTTGAATGGACACTATTAAATGAAGATTCCCTGCTTCCTTTGGCGGTCGCTCTGAATGGAGTTATGAGCCAGGGTTCTAGGGGATACCCTGAGTCATCTAATAATAAAAATAATAGTAAGAAAGTATAAAATATTGTAGCAACATGTTTGTATTTACCAAGCAGTCAGTAATTAGAATTATGAGTGTGTGGTCGTTGTAAATGATGTCGGTAACTACTTAAACTCCACACGAGTCATGTGAAGCTCCCCCATATCTTGCATCAACCTCCTTTATGCACATTTTGTGGTCAAATGCCTAGATTGAACGAAAATGTTGCATTCATCTATTATGGAACACGAACATATGGAATGTAGAACTAACAATCATTGTATTTACACTGTGCTTGCCTTTCCAATTGAAATACAGGTGCTCATTGTCAGTCGGGTGTACAATGTTCACATGTGTCCCGTCAACGCAGCCAATAACGCCAGGAAATCCAGTTTTAGCAACAAAAAAATCTCCCGCCAATTGTTTGTCGCCATCGGATTGGCGAAATGATATCCACTTGGCACATATCCGTTCCCCAATTGCTGTAAAAACTTCAGTCATCCTTTTGGATACATTGGATTGCGACATACCGATTAAAAAATCTTGCCCCATACTTTGTTGGAAAATACTCTGAGCTACAAATCTTCCCCGTTTTGGTAAAGCATCATCAAGCTCCGTCAGTAAATAATTCACAATAATTCGCAGCTTTCGGTAATCGAAATAAAACCAATAATCTTAAATGGGTAAACATTTTTATTTTGATATTCATATTATTATTATATATATTTTTAACTTTTCTTTGTTAACAGAAAAATTGTTTATCTACTTACGTTCTGTCAGGAAGTTGAAAAATATCCGATTTTTCTCGAAGTTGCCGATATCTAATTACAGCTGAATTATCCCCCTCATCATTACTTGATAAGTAAAATCCTATTGAATCCAGTTTCGATTGGTACTTTCTAAATTAATTGAACAATTAAATCAAATTGCCGAATTTACTTTTTTTAATGAAAAATAATCGAATTTATACACAAAAATTAAATGTCAGTTTAATGACATTTATTTTGTTTACACTGTCCGTTAAGGCTATTTCACGTAAAATAAATTTCCCTGTATACACTACAAAAATTAAAATATATATCTTTCGTTCGTATACAGAAATACCAAAGTATTTTTATAAATCTATCAATCGTATGTTTTATTGCTAAATCGTTGGAAAAGGGGTTTTCAAACGTTAGCCCTTTATATAGATTCAAAAATCAAAATAAATAATAGCGCCATAATTACAGCTGAAAAGAGAAACAATATGTTGCTAATGCTAAGCGCCCATTGCACGGCAAAGAACAGACATAGTTTAGCTAATACTTGACTTTTTAGCAACGTCAATAAGAAGAAGTCATAAATGTCAGAGAATTACATGTAAACGACATTCTATAAACTTCAATGAGTAAAGAATTCGTTCACAATTTAAATTCCAAGGGTTGTATGAGATGAGAAGCTTAAAGCCTAACTGATTGGACCCAGCTCATGTGGTACTGTGTGTGGATCACTTTCGCTAGTATTATTGTCCACGAACTTCCTTGAAAAAAAAAAAATATTTTACAGAAAGCGCTTAGTTGGACGTCCATTTGTTCCACTAAATATCACAAAGTCTTTTTGAAAATTGAAACACATAACTTTCCATTCAACTTTTATTTTATACAACTTTTATTTATTAAAAGAATGATGTTTAATTAAATTTCTATTAAGTTGATATTTCTTAATTTTAATTTTATTAACTTTCAAAGATACAATATTTTATTTTTAATTTTTCATTTACAATCGGGTATATGAACTCGACTCCAAATCTTCTTGTATCTTCTCCGTTTATATACACTGAGAGACAGCGCCAAAAGTTCAAATGTGAGTAAACCGGTAACCAATCCAGTATAGTACTGAACGCATCATTCATTTTGGGAGTTGTTTTGCCATAGTTATTTTTCATTTAGTTGGTGAGATGTATGTTAGTTATTTAATTTAAATTACTATTTATAAAATTATAAAATAGATTCTTTTTTTTTATTTTAACAATATTTCATAGATAATTTCAAAATAGAAAAAAAAACTTAAATTACTAAAATTATAATATATCATAGAATCATTATTGTTGATCATCATAAGGTGAAATGAAAAAAATGTTAATAACATATACAATTGGGTGCAAAAAATTCGCACATTGATCAATTTTCAAAAAAAATAAAAAAACATCAAAAAATCCAATGTTGGTTTCATTTCCTTGAGTGCAGATTCAAAGTCTATTTCAACACAACCAAGGGGTATTTTTTTGTACTTATACCGTGCCACCAAAGTGATTTTTGGGGTCAACGTCTGAAGAACATGTTTCTTGTGAATTTGTCAGCATGAAAATTAGTGGTAAAAATCGAATTAAAACATGGAAATCAGCAAAAAAAAAGTTTTTATTAGAAGAAGTTTTCCCTCTCCTAGCTCGGATAGCAGCTTCCATTCGATGTTTCATCGATTTCACCAAAGTTTCCATCAAATATTGAGGTATCGCCTTCCATTCCTTTTCGATCGAATGTTGCAGCTCCTGGAGGCTCGTTGGTGCAATACCTCTGGCTTGAAATCTTTTTTCAGCTCATACCATAAATGTTCCAAGGGATTAAAGTCCGGGGTTCGAGCTGGCCACTCCATGACAGGCACAACCACCTCTTGAATGTACTGGTGCACCATATCAATCGTATGCCTCTCACAGTATAATGCAAGAACCGGAAGATTTCACCAATAAACCAGGCAAAAGGTTCGACGTAGTCCTCGTACTTACCCAAGGGCATTATTCACAGTGGAGATGGACAAAAGATCTGTCTTCGCCTCCAGTGGCATGTCTCCCCAGAAGATGCACGATCCACCACCATACGAGACACGTTCTTCAATGCAACATTGTGCAAATTGCTCTTTTGATATTTTATTACTCTTCGTTGCCATGTAAACACACCCTGCACTAGTCAGAGAACAGGACTGTTCTCCATTGTGTCTCTATCCAATCCAAATGCTCTTGAATGAACTGAATGTGAGCTCTTCGGTGGGCTGCGATCAATTTTGGCCCGCTTGCTGGTCTGTGTACAGTGGGCTGGTCCTTCTTTGTATGGGGCGGAAAATGTAAGGATATTTAATGGAATACCCTCTAGAAATGTGAGGTTATGCTAAAAATTAAATAGAAAAAATATTGGGTCAATCGAAGATGGTTAACCGAGCGCGAATTTCGATAAAAACGGTATTTTTTCAATTTTTCACTTTCAAATGAACAGACAAATCATTTAAAAAATGTCTCAGTCTAAATAATAATTGTAGTGAAAAGAGGAGATAATTATCTTTTCAAAACATCAAAGATATCGAAAATCGGTTTATAAATAGCGAATTTATTGCCAATTTCCAAAACTAATAAATGAGGTGTAACGACTAAACAAAATAATTATTTGATGGAAGGAGTTTTATGATGTCATAAAAAACCGCATGAGTCATAAGGACTTATCATAGTTGTGTTTTATGATGTCATAATCATAAAACACAACTATGTAAAGTCCTTATGACTCATTCGTCTCATTAGTTATTGTATTTAAATCCGCCTACCGCAATAGTTATGACTTGCTTTGGCCAATATATTTCATTGTACCAGAAAAAGAAATGCAAATTATATTCAGTTTAAATCCAAATCTCTCGAGAAAGGACACACATTTGTAATAATTAAATCTAGTCCGTTTAACAGTTTTATTAATATTTTTAAGAAAGTCCTACTAAAATAGTGAAGTGGCAGCTAATTTACGGTCTGTTACCCACTACAGAATTTATCTTCTTGCCTATGAGTACTGTCTAATGCTAAGTTACCCTCAAAAGAGCAAGTGTTTTTTTTTGATCAAAAGCACGAATTCCAGTGAAGAAAAAAACAATATTCCTTGGAAAATTGCATGACGAGTGGAAACATCATCTAAAGAATAACAATAAAGCTTCAAAAGTTTACCGTGAAAGAGAAATTGCCTTTAATAGCAAACTGGATGTGTTTTTCGATATCCCACATACCAATACCTTGTCCATGATGACCAATGCGATTCCTCTTGAGCGTGAGAAAGGAAGTCCCAGATATTTTGGTGGAGCAATGAAATTGAAACAAAAAAACGAAAATCGAAATGTATGGATGCAGCAAAAAATCGTAAAGGGAGATATCTTGAAGAAAAACAAATAAATTCAAATAGACTCACAATCATTATTATCGTAATCGGAGAGTGACAGCGAAAGGATCGACTTAAGGTTCGAAAATATTGATTTTCCTATTCTAAGCGCAGAAGGAGTCCCTAGAAGATGCAAATGTTTCATTACTCCTAGAAAATTGTCAGCTTTGGATAAGTGGAAGATTACTGATCATGCAGTAAAGTATTTAATCAGTGCCGTTGCCGAAAGTTTTGAATCGAGCAACACTGAGGCGTCTTCGTGAATCAAATAGAGTAGAAATAGTAGCATTAGTTACATCGATTTTCAACAGGCGTAGTACGTTGGGATGGAAAATTACTTCTGGGGTTATCTGTAACGAAGACCGTGGATAACCGATGACCATTTCCCATATAGATGGAGAACAATTTTTGGTCATTCCTAAAGTATCAAGATCAACTAGGGTGGAAATGGCGGAGCTGTTTTCCAAAGCTTAATCGATTAGAGAGTAGCTGACGATGTCGTGGCGGCTTGCTTCGACACAACGTATTCAAATCCTGGAAGATTAAATGGAGCAGCTATTATTTTAGAGCAGAAACTGGAACGAAGTTAACTGTATCCAATTAAATGATGTGAAAACGGAATTAGAGAATTTTTGTAACAACGAATTGGCAAAGGAATATGCTCGGGATGATTACAAAGAATTATTGGTCACAACAAAGTGCGACTGGCGAAGGCAACAGGAAGCTCACCGGGATCAGATTAATAGGAGAGTACAGATTCGACGGCTATATCGTTTGCGTCTGTCATATTTGTAAAAGGTTTTTCATAGATAGGGAATGGTAGGGTTGTGGGCTTAATGATTTTATCGATTTAAGAATTTTAAACGCTTCATCATGAAATGGAGATCCAACAAATGGTACATTCTTTTTAAAAGGGTAGTTAAAGGTACCGCAATTTTGGAAAAATCTTTAACAAAGCGTCTTTAGTAACCTACGCTACAAATTCAATAATTCTCACCACGGCATTTATTTTATCTGGATCAGGCTTAACACAATCGGGTCCAATTATATGTCCCAGATATGTCAACTAATGGCGTAGGGATTGGCATTTTAAAGGTTTTTTTTTGTAAAGAAAGTATTAAAAAAGAAAAGTATTGTCCAGTGGATTTAATGTTCGTTGAAGGTCAATTAAAAATCATTCCTTTCATTCACGCACACACCACCTATTCACACCTTTACAGTATACCACATGCACATTGCAAGCTGTACATTGATATGAACGGTGGGTCGGAGCTGAATTCTGCACTCCACAGTTGGTCTTAGTTGTGTTTATTAACATCACCGATCGTAATCGATGACGAAAATTCGCTTTTCAATTTTAAATTGAACTTGCGTAGGCACTCAAGAACTTCTTGAAGCTTTAATTATACTTATATAAGTTTTGCCCATATATGACGATATCATCAAGATATACTAGGCACTAAAGACCATTAAGACCGACGAGAACGGTATTTATAAGACTTTGGAAGGTTGCATAAGCACCTTTAAGCCCAAAAGGCATGCAGTTGAAATGAAAATAGCCATTGGTAGTATTGAAAGCTGTTTTTGGCGTCGCTGCATCATCAAGTAATACTAGGTGGTATCCGTTAGTCATACCCAAGCTGCTAAAGTAAGATGCTCTTCCCAGTTGCTCCAATATGTCCACGGTGTTGGGTAAAGGGAATATACGGTCTAGTGTTATATCAGAACTACAACTCGCCAACTAAACGTGCTTTCATTACATTTTTTTGCGACGGCTATGAGCAGAAAATTCCAAGGGCTTGTCTTAGCACTTCTTCTCTATGCTATAATTTGAATTTGTCAAAGAGATGTTTATTAGTCTATCTATGAGTTAGTGGAAAGCTGACATATTAATATATTGGGGATAGTTTGAAGAACGAGGGTTTCCGATAAATTTTGAAATCTTAATTCTGGTTATTGTCAATGGTGAAAATATCAAAATCAATGGTGGAATATTGAGAATTTAACCACGTAAAGAATGAGTAAAACAGTCTATCAGTTCCATTCCATAGGCAACATGTCTAAAGATTATATGACGAAAATAAGGATTGTTGTTTGATATAATCATTTGTTTGAAAAAATTCATGAAAATTTCAGCTAACAAAGGTGAGAGAATGAAATATCAGAAGAAATGTCAGCTTTCCACTCACTCATAGATAGATTAATAAACAATTTTAGACAAAAATAGACTGATAAACTTCCGTTTGGCAAATTCAAATTGTAACATAGAGCTTAATATAATTATACAAATAGCAACGAATAACGGATATGCAACTAAGGTTATTTTCATCATTATACAACGATTATATTCATCAAGTAGTGGCACATTTTCTGCGGTAACTGTTTGACCGTTGGTTGAATTTTAAGTCCAAATGATTAACTTCTGATTCAAAAAATGTTCTGATATTTTCCTTACTGAATGATTTAATTTGTGCTAGATACAAACCCAACTGAAGCACTATGATTAAAGAACATCAATTTATACAAATTTGAGTGTCTTGTTAATGTAACATTCATTTTAAAAAGAGAGGAGATATTTTAAACTGACATTTATATGAGTAATTGAAACAAAGTTAAATTATGATTATGTGAGTTTCGGAATAATATTAAAAAAAAAAAGGTTTTACAAGTATATATTTAACGATCTTTATTGCTCACAGCTTTGTGTTTTAATTAAGATACAACAAACCCTAATTAAAAGCACAATTTAAAGTTAAGAAAGATATACAACAGTGCAAGCAGAATTAATTCCAAACAAATTCTTTAAATGTTTACCATTCTCATTAAAAATTTTAATTAACTAGACGCATAAACAAATTAATTAAAAAAAATCACACATCACCCCTCAGTATATACCTATCTTTAGGTCAATGATGATGTACGGTAATTTTAAATATGTATAAATCAAATTTAATAGGTAATTAGATTTAATGTGTAAACAAAAATATTCTGAAACCGTATTGAAGAGCAAAATTTTAATTTTTTTTTTCATTTTCTCCGAAGTAGCATGAGGAATCAAAATCGGTATAAACATGCGATAGGTCATTTCATTCGCACTTCTACTTACATAATAATTTATCAGAAAATGGGAGCATTGAATTAAAAAAGAAAATTATTTAATAGAAGGCATTTCTAGAACGCGGTGGCATTAAAATAAATAATTCAAACAGATTATCTTGTTGTCTATTTCCAATTATTGGTTCCATCCTAAATGTTATCAAGAAGTTAGAAGTCTTATGAAGGATATTGACAAGTGAAATTGTGCAAACGAATCAATTACAAAAATTGAAATAGAACAGAAATAATAGTTTGCATAATATTTAAAATGAATTCAAAATATATTACAAAATGAATTAAGATAACCTGCAACAAAATATGCCTTTTTAAATCATTTTGTTAACCCCTTAAGGACCAGGCCCAGGATGTCTCGGGACATACTATATGGTCCAAAAAGACCGTACCCGAGATAACTGGGCCGATAACATATTGTACGTTCCATTATGTATTTGCCCGAAATAACTTGTGAAAATAAGCTTATTATAAAAACAATATATTTATAAAAATAAAGTTTATTTTTCAAACAGAACTTTTTTGTGCACTGTCAAAATATTAGTTCTAAGTGGTTAATTAGGAAACTTCTTAGAAAACCATCAATTTTAATTCAATTTTCCCTATTTCAAAATGTAAATTGATCCCAATTTTTCATTTAGTGTGATCATTTTTAAATCATCCATTAATAACACTGCTTGAATCGCAAACTTTTTTTTTGTTACAAGCTGGGCACCAAAGGGATAAACCTAATTTAAGTATGGTGAATTCAATGGTGCTAGTCCCATTTCAAAGTTAGGCCCCATTTTTGAGATATCGCGAGTCAAAAATTTGTCAAAATATAAACTCATTTTCACGTTGATAGCTCTTGAACCATTAAGATTTTCGTTTTGTTTTTGTATCAAGACCGAAAAACCACAACTATATTCACATTTTTGTGTTATTTTTTTTCTCTTTTCATTTCGACGAAAAACACTTTAATATCATTTTTTATCCATTTATCGAATTTAAATCGATCGATTAATCATCGCATCGAAAAATATAGATACAATAGAAACTATTTAAAAGAAAATTAAATCGATTCAGTTGATTTTATGGTGATTTTTCTTAATTTTTCCTAAAAAATTAACATTTTTCTTAACTTTTTTTAATTTTAATTTTCTGATTCGTTCGTGTCGTCTTCGGGATCTTCTTCCTCTTTCAAATTCCAACAAATGTCACCCACGATTGTATACGTACAGTAGACAAATGTCTCACGACTCATGAGTCAAACTGTGGCCAAAATTTATAACAAGAATTGGTTAAATTTTTATTGAATAAAACTTAGGTACACTAAACCTATGATTTTCAGTTTTTATGTGTTGTGCGAAACTTGATTTTATGTACTTTTTTTTAATTTGGTTATATTGTCATTAATGTGTTCTTTGTATCTTATTTGAAATAAGCGTCCTGTTTGGCCTAAGTATGTCGAACTCCAGTTGTATTTGGCCGTACCGGTGTATACGGATCTCTGCACAGGTGGAGCCATGTTTCTCTAGACGACAAAGTAAAAGCCGGAGTCTTCTGTGAGAAGCTTTTGCCAAAACTGACAAAACTCTGCTTTTCTTTGAGGGACATGTGAGAAGGCTGAGTCTACAGACGAATAACTTTGTAGAAGTTGCATGGACGAAAAAGATGAAGAGGCTTTAGATAACTTCCTAAGCTCGTGTTCGGCACTATCATACAGAAGGCTTTGGTATCTGATAAAAGTATCGCCAGCCTTTCAGTATTAAAACAGCTAACTTCGTTCTTGTCTTATAGAAAAAAAAAAGTTTTGGAACACGATTTTACAAGGCCCTATATTGATACTATTTAATATTGATGTGTCCTATATTGATACTATTTTATATTCGGTTTTACGTGGGTTTGCATCATTAAAATTAACGCAGCAATAAATTAACAGATCTCGATTCTCGTTCAAGTGGAGGCTCTCCATTATCATTTTGAAAAATAAAAGCAACTTCATTAGATCTCGGAGAATTATATCGTCGTTGATCAAATCTTCGATCTTGCATTATCGCCATTGAAATCGAAGGCGGATCTGCCCCGTTTTCTTGAGCATCGTGAATGGACGACTCTTGTTCTACCTCATAAAGCATTTTAAATGCTTGTGCGTTTATATGTTTGGTGGGCATTAACGAACTCAACTCTTGCATTAGTTCTGGGTTACACTTCACTGATTCTCATGCGCTGCTCACATACTTCGTTTGCTTCAAAAATGTATAATTGAGCAAACTTGCGTTGATCTCCATTTTCAGGGCGTAATGTCCCAACCCTATGATAAATTTGTCCATTAATTCCTAGGCAATACGGACCATATCCTGGAGGTGGCACTATGTTCGCACGCATAGATGCAAATGCCAACGAATTGTTTATTGATCGAACATTCTTGAAGAAGTTTTATGAATGTTCAAGTTTCTTAGTCATTTCCTGAAGTTTTTTTTTAAATTAAAATAGGGTCTTACACAACTTTTCCTTTTTGACAGCAGTGGGTAAAAAGCTTGTTCAGCTATGGTCGATTCCTCAAAATTCTCAGATCAACATTGAATATATTGAAAATTGCGAACCATCAAAATTTCTTCAGTTTGTCGACGTCTCGCGTTATTCAATTGTCTTTCACCCTTAGTTTGATTTTGCCGCCGTAGTCTTTGTTTTTCCATTTTTTGTTTCTTTGCATCAATGTGTTCTTCTTCTGATAGCCTTGGTCTTCCTGTCATTGTGAACTGATCCATTGGAAGCACATACAATAAAAATATAAATACCTATAATATTAACATATCTCCGAAATGAGAAATTATATCAATTCTTACGTCAAAATGTTTTTCTTTCACAATAAAATTAGAATCTTGAATCTAAGAGAAGAAGCTGATAATCGCTATGATTTTAATATGACCCCCTTGTAATCTGTTTAACCCTTATGATCTAAAAAATTAAAAATGACAATTTAATTAAAAGATGTTTGAAAATTATAGTTATTATTCTGCCAATAAAATCCTAACTTTTGTGTGTACAACACAGAATAACAAAATAATAATAAAATGCAATACATACATGCATACCTACATTTTTTTGAACGAATTGGATAATACTTTTCTTTATTTCCGCTTAAAACTAATATAAATTTGATCATTTTGAATTAAATATTTATGAACTAAAATCCACTCGAATTGAATATATTAGTTGATAATTTGCATCCTCAATATGGATGATTGAAAATTCGTAGAAGCAAATGTCTCTACATTTTCAGGTAGGATGAAAAACGAAAACCACCATTATTCATCACTTATACAATCAAACAATCAAATTTAAAAAAAAAAACGGATTTAAACAAAAAGAGTTATGGATAGACTCCGTTAAGCGTAAACTCTTTTGTGAAGAATACATGAAAATGACCTTTTCAAATGCATAGGACATTGAAATTGATAATTTTTAATTAATAGTCTTATAATTTATATTAATTCGTATCTATTGTAAATACAAAATTAAATTAACAACAATATTTTTTATTTATTTTGGCTACGCATTTAACAATACACCTGTAAAACGCGTTTTTTTATAGATATAGTAGGCTATGATAAAATCGGAAAAAAATTATAAATTGCGAAAGAGCGAAAATAGTACACATTTTAAGTTCATACTGTCCTATTTTATATACATATTAGATAATAAAACAATAAAAAACAGAAGCTGGAAATGTTTTATAAAAATACAATCCAAAAATTGAAATAAAAAAATCAACCTTTCACAACAAAAATTTAAAGGACTAAGCTTTATCCACAAATTGAGAGATCCCAGTGAAATTTGTCCAAAATCAGTCGAACGGAAGTGAACGCTTCCGTCCGAGCTTTTCGTTTTTCTATCGGAAGTGACGGCTTCAATAGAAGCTTATTCGTTTTATGCATATATTTTTAAATGCATATCATTTACGAGAAAAACGGTTGTAAACGAAAAGATTCAAAATTAATTTTGCAACAACACCGGTCCAGATCAGTTTTCAAAAATATAAGCGAAAATGGCGATTTATCAAAAAACTTTTTTCAGTAAACATGTGGTCGCTCTACAGCTGTTTCGGATTGTTTAATCGAGATAAACCTTCATCGACCTACCGGAAGTGGCAGCTTCCACAGAATTTATCCTATTATGAAACTTGTATTATCGAATTTATAATAAACATTATTTTTTTAAAATAATTTGAGGTTAGATTTTGAATTTAATAATTTGATAGCTGGATTCTTTTATTATCTAAATAGCGTCCTGCTGCAATTTAGCATCCTAAGTTTTAAAAAAATATTTTTAGTTTTATTATAATTGTTTGTGTGTTAATGCAATGAATAGTATTGACTAGTTGGCCCGTTTAAGTGTAAACCCTGTTGATATAACAATTAAAATGTAATTTAAAGTGACTTATTTCATTCTACATACAATATCGTTTATTTTTGTATTTTTTCTTTAGGTTTATGAAATTATTGCGAATAACAGAAGATTGTTTTAAAATAGTTCTTAGCCAAATGGAGGGACATTTTATGGAGTTTCTGAATACCGATTTATAGAACACTGTGTATTTTCTCTAAAAACGATTTCTGAGTTGTAGCGTTGATTGAATATATACAGATATTACTACTCGGAATTCTGCCACTACGTTTGGTTAATGTCTCTAGTAGGCACATGTACATAGAGGCATAGTTGTGCTATTATAGTGGTTTTTTCTTTCTAGCAGCATAAACACCGAACTAATTAATTGTTTTTGATTGTTCCCCATATAAAAATTGTGTTTGTATTGTATATCAACTTATTATTTCCTAAAAAAATATTATTTTGAAATGTTACGACTGCTATTTCACTTACTCTTACCAATTGTACAATGAATATAATATAACAAAATAAAGACAGAACAACTATGAAAGGAAGAAGCGTATGATTGATCAAAAGGTGTAGGCAAAAAAATAAAAATTATTGCTTTTGAAACGTTTATCGCTACTGTTTTATAATAAATACAATGCAAGAAAAAGAAAACTTGTGCAAATGATAAATAATGTATGTTGTATCATCAGATGATTTTGGAAATAATGTTTTATAATTAAAACTAATTTTGAGGTCACCCATTCAGATAAAATCATTAAAAATCATATTAACTTCGTTTTTCCATTCGTTTACAGGTTCAAGTTTTACAACACATAATATAGTATTTATAGTTTTTATGTTGTTTACATAAAACTGGAGGACAGAATATTTGTAATTTAAAATAAATAAATTTTAGTAAAATATTTGTGGCGTGTATTGGAAATTTTAGGTCTCAAACCATGTTATTTCGGAATTAAAAAATTATACTATGTAGTTCAAAATTAAAAAAATAATTAAAAAATTGTTGTAGTGCAAAAATGTTGAGAACAAATATTCTCATCGCTAAAATACGTCATGTACAACCTCCATACACATGGTTGGAACACGACTGAAAAAAAATGAAAACAGATTAACACATTAAGTTTTCAACAAGCATCTTTCCATTATCCTTATTTCCGTCTTGTTTTCTCCCGTGAATTTCGCAGATTGCTTTCTTTTTCAATAGCACATCATCAGAATCATTTCTTTTTATTTCACCAAAGGTAATCTTCTCTGTTCCGATGTCAGATCCACGTGTTACTGTTACGATCGTGTTTCTTTCAATATTTTTCTACGTACTGCAGAAAATAGAAAAGTATAGCTAAGCTGAGTTTTCTTCTCCTTGACAAAATCCACGGTTCATTTCTGTAAAAGCCTATAATATATCTTCAAGTAATTAAAACTCGATAGTTGTTTCTAACACGATGTTTTCGCAATCTGAATACGGCATTTTATTGTTCTGAAATCATATACAACTAACTCCAACCGTAAGTTTGTCGAAGGTTTCCTTTGGCAGAGAATACGTTATTGCCAATATAAATTTGGTTTCCTGTTATATTAAGCTAAGCTTGCACTTAGATGCCTGATTGAAGAGTTGACTATCCTCTGAGGTCATTGTGGTTACTCCGAGTAACAATGTGGATTCTTTTTGCGGTTTCTGTAACAATTGTTTTTTATACTGTATGATGCAGCGTTTATCCTAGTAATTATGAGTGGCCGTTGCGAGAATGACCTCAGTTCATATATACTGTTTTGTGTTAAAATAAAAGCGCATTTTTCAATATGCCAGTCTACATTTCAACAACGATTTATCACCCTACCACCAAAGTAATTAATTTTTTTGATAAACCCATGAATATTTCTACGTATGTACAAGTATATATAAACACATATACATATAAACATAAAGTAAATATACCTTAAAATGTATATACTTTAGTGTGTGTTTTTTTATATAAGACAAATTTCCCACGATTAGAAAATGACCCATTTATAAAAATTAGATGTTAATAGCACAACAAAGAAAAACGTTTCTTAGAATTGCGTATTACGAAGGACAAATCTGACATTCAAAATATCATTTTCAGTAAAAAATTGTATTCTATTTTATTTTTTGCTTTCAATTTCTGTTCAAATAGGACATCCTGCACAGAAAATTCAATTACATACATAAGAAAACCACTAAATAAATAAAAGATAAATTATATAAATCTAACACAAAGGCAAGATTAAATGAGTATGTATTATAAACAATTTGGTTTTTGTTGATATATGTGAAAATTATAATGTTGACGATTATTTTTTGAGAGGAAATCATTTTCCTGTTAAAAATCTTTGCACATATGTACATACGAGTACATTTTCTATCACATAATTAAAAGATGGTCGAAAATATGCCAAGAGAATGTTGAATATTTATGGGAAAACTCCAAACACTCTTGGTAAAACTACCTGTTGGGCGTGCGAACTGTTGAACATTTTATATACACAATGACACATCCGTACCTACATATTTCGAATGTCAGATGAGAATTAATTAAAAACAGAAAATTAACGGAACACTTTAAATAATGTTAACGTCAAAATTTTGTATAAATACATACATACTTTCTGCTTAATGTGCATGTTATTTATCTTAAGCGAGAATTTCAAAAGAAAATGAATTATTCTTGTTATACAAATGAATTCAATTTAATAATTCTATATGTTATGATATGAAATGTAATTAACTTAATTCAGAAATGCTTTAAGCTATATGAACAAAATTTTCAATATTTTATTTTTATAACAAGCACGCTTATTGTTTCACATATCCAATAATTATTTGGATACATATCTGTACTTAAATAATTTTTCAGTCAGAGAACTTACAGTGCAAGTCTGATAGTCTTCTCGTTTGTTGTTCGAACACCTAGAAAAAAAGTTTTTAATTCTATAACTTTGACTTATTAAATCGTATTTTTCGAAAATCATAAACTTGTCGATCCAATAAATTTCTTTTAAGTTTAATAAAATCATATATCCTTTCAATAAAACAAAATAGTTTTACTAATAAATACACTTATTAAAATGATAATGTATTAGTTATCAAGTCTAAACTTACTAAATCTATGGTTGATCGGATAATGTTCGTTGTTAAAATAAAATAAGGACTTGATTAAATTATTAATTCAAAAACTAAACTTATTACATTTACAACGTTCTCGTTCACGACTGTTCTCGTTATTCCCTCAATAACTTTTACAGTCAAACCTGTTAAGTTGGACAGCTTTCTAAGTTAGACAACTGGCTAAGTTGGACGATTTTGTCTTGCACCAACTGGCTAAGTTGGACGATTTTGTCTTGCATTTTTAATTATTCTTCAACTAAAAATTTGTTGCGTGGACGCCGTAAAGCTGTTAATTTTGATTTTTGTTTAAAACCTTTTCAAGTTGGACACCTTTATAAGTTGGTCATTTTTTACGGAACCGTGAGTGTCCAACTTATACAGTTTCCAGTGTATTTAATGAATTTTCATAAAACTTGTTGTAATTACATTTTGCCTGTAAACTAATTATGGAATTTTTATTTGAAGACATATTGAGGTATAGACGCAATTGTCAACCCCTTATCGCTTACTTATTGCGAAACGAATCATTGAAATTCGCTAAGACATTGTGATTATACTATGAATGTAAGTTCCAAGTATTTTCATTATTTTTGTAGTTTGGTCACTACGGTCTGACGAGACGACCGATTTTTTTAATATAAAGAATTCAATGTTTCATTAGTTCGAAACCATTAACCAAGCTTCCAATGTGTTGGTGGCCTCACCTTGATGTAAAAACACTTATTTTTATTAAGAACTTCTAATTTAGAACGTCAAGTTATTGATTTGATAATTAAATCATTTGGTTCAACAAGCCCCAATTGTATAAATAAATATTTTGCTTTATTAGAATTTTGGAATAATAACTAAAGAACTTTAGATTTAAAACGGCAAGTTATTGAACAGAGCTAAATACTTATTGGTATTACAATTATTGTGTCGGTTCAAAGGTAATAAAATCAATAAATAAAAAATTGTTACGGCAAAAACTTCCTTTATTGGCCAAAAACAACCTATGTTTTTTATTGATTTTCCATATGAAAATTGTTATTTCAAAAACTTTTTTTTCTGGGTGAAGCGACGACCATGATCCTAATAATACAAATGAAAAAGTCACTAGGCCAGCCAACCGTTAACGTGAAGCGTTAACACATTATTAAAACTTTTAATGAAAATTATTAAAACTTTTATTAGATAGTTTATTAAACACAAGTACTTCAAAAATGGCATTAGAAGAACCCACCAATGATACTTTCTGGCGATTTGATTGAAGTTGAAGAAAATTGTTTTTGAAGAGAAGTCAGTTTGCTTATTATAAGAAAATCAACCTAAAAAGAGCTGTGTATATAGCAATTTGATCCTTCCTCACCAAGAAGGGCCTGATTAACATACGAGTATATTTACATAAAGAGAATACATTTGATGTTTATACTTGTATACGAATGATATGTTCCTGAGATAAAACTGAAGTAACACAAATGCTTTAATTTTTCTAGCTTTACTTTGAAAACGAATTTAATTTTATAATAAAATGGATAATTGTTTAACATTTGTGTTTTTATGATTCTATTTATTGGAAATGAACAACGTTCTCGTTTACACACCAGTTTGAAAATATTTCACATGCGTCATACCAGGACGAATCTACAATCATCTAGATGCTTGTGGAGCAGCAAACATAAAATCTTGTGTTTTCTAATGAAATATCATGTTTCGTATTGTTTTCTAGGAAATTGTAATCGGATTGTAGCAATGTTGTGCAAAATAACACAAGATACCTCGATATAGTGTGCCGTGGCGTAGGCCGAGCACCGTAGGCCACTATGTCTTTAGATTTTTTTTTTTTTTTATTAATTTTAGGATAACTTTAAAAGTCTAAAAGACTATAAACATGTGACCAAATTACAAATTGTTTAATATACATACAATATTGTGTTATTTGTCTATCGAAGTTAGTTTGCATTGATGTGACAATTGACGCCGCTAGGAATATAATAGATCTCCACTATTAACCAGATAAGAAATTTTTAATTATAGGTCGAATCCTAATTTCAATTTAATTGTAATTGTTCTTATTTTAATTTAATTTAATTGTATATTTAAGATTTAATTTGACTCATCACAATTGGTTTAGTAATATTATTTTAATAGATTAAAGGACTATGGTTGTATGTAACATTGAAGTGTCGGTGGAGGGAAACTTTATGGGTTGACTTATTTTTTTAGCTTGGAGGCTACAAAATAAAATGTATATTCAGACAAATATTGATGGGCATACTTAAATGTTTTTTGTATTTTTGGGATCATGGCACTTCTTTAATTAGATTATTTTCTACTAACTAGCTACTTATTACTAATTCTGCCATCTTACAGATTCCTGATTAGCTTAATAGTTTTATTTAATTCTGGTTGGGAATAAATTGTAATGTGTTAATTGGTTTAGGTATTGGGGATTCTTAAACTGTGACACATTCATTATTGATATATTACCTTATAGATTCCAGATTAGCTATTTTGAAACCAGTATATCGATTTTGTCTCAAAATGTGTGAAACGAAATGTGTGTAACCGGAATGATATAGTAGTAGCCTATGTATTTGTGTTAGTTTCGTGTGTATGATTGTTTTCTGCATATGCAAGTCACGTGTCATTCTTTCTTTGTTTATTCATATTAACTCTTTAAGGGCAAACATAATTTCGGCTAGTGTATTGAGGAAAACGATTGAGCTTTTTGGCACTCAAAGGGTCAACCATTGTAAACGCCATATTTTTACATTGTTTATGTATTTTCGATTTTTTTATAATTTCTAAAATTTATGAAATTTAAAATAAATTTACCTATAAAATTTTATTATTAGATTTAAAATTAATTTCTGATAATAGATTATATAAAATATATTGGAATGTTAATGACACTCCACAGCTCGAGAGCAGACGTAATGTGCTGAGAAAAGGAAGTAAGTACCACAAAAATTAAACCGATTCGCCCGGATCGCGTTATTTTGGTACTGTTCATCATACAAATGACACAAATACGAACAAAAGAAAAATCCAAATACAAAGAGATATTTGTGTATTATACACATTATATACATTAATAAACTAGAAATAAATTAAAATAAGTAGTTGCCACTAATGTAATAAGTTCATAAGAACTTCAAACATTTATATTAAATAAAATAAATTAATAAATACACTGTACTGTGTATGTATTCGATTTTTTTTGCTTCACTCATTTTAAATGAGTAACTCACTAGACAAAATCGATATACAGATGTCTTTGTTTCATTTTTATTTTTATAAATAAATATATTTGTTAATTAATGCACGATTTACATGTTCCAATTTTTTTTCCAGTAAAAAATGAAAGGTTAAGTATATTACGATTTTCGTTTGCGAGAGGAGCACGAAACAAATTCCAGTAAAATAAAATTGGATGTTTTCCTTTTTAATTTGAGCAAATGTTGGCATAAAACTGGGAATGTTGCCATAAAATATAGTTTCTACGAGTATTTTTATAGCAGTAAAATAAAATGAAATCAAAAAAGTTTCAAATAAACATCAAGCATCTATAAACATCATTCAAACAAAACGAGCAAACATGAGCGGTAACTAAATATTTTATTTTTACTTGCAATTCGATGTTGTTCGTTATCTAATTTAAACGCAAGCTGTTCGAACTGTCAAAATTTATGGGACATTTATATTGCTGACCGTTTTTAACTAGTAACTTTTTTTTATATGCGTGCAGCTCTATTTTTCAGTAAAAAGTTTGTTGGGAAAAAAAATTGGAACATGTAAATCGTGCATAAGGATAGTAAGGCTATCCGTTGAAGAGGGGATCCATCAGTTTGATATTACAAGGGGTATACGGTAGGCCCGGCGTATCCGGAATCTCTGCTTAGTCTTGGCCGTACATTCTAATCAATCAATCAATACAATATTGTGTTATTTGTCTATTATTATACAATATAATATAATTAATTTTATTCGATCTAAATGTAGTTAACATACATTATAACAAAATACATTATATCTAAAATAAACGATCTGGAGTAGATATAAATAATTATGATTGAACTCTTAAAGATTTAGATTTGGCCGATTGCGTTTTCGAAAAACTGATTAGATTATTCCTCTATCCTAATAATATGTGACAATAGTGTGAAAGCAATGTTAAATAAATAGCAATAAATGTTCTTTCAGTTTTTTTTATATGCTTGGAAATTATTCTCAGTCTTAAAAACATCTGAAAGATCATTGTATAGTATAATAATTCCATCCACTGTTAATAATTATTAACAGTATATATTTAAAAGCTATTAATTTTACTTTGTCTTGTTTCATACGTGTGGACGTAGCTTATGAAACTAAAACTCACATTACATTTAGCCAATCCAAGCTGGATTTTTGTATAAATACTATTAGTTCAAAGTTTCCTAATATTTCTACAGGAAGTATAATTGAGGAATAGACTTGGTCGGTGTTAAAATCGGTAGTCGTTTAATGGATTTAATAATTTTATTTTGCAATATACGGATGTAGCATTCACTACATTTTGGAGTCTCCGTAGTGCAAATGCGTATGGCCAAATAGATTTGGTAATCTTATTAATATGTTCTTTTTAAAGAAACGACTCGTCAATGATAATTCCTTCCTAGATAACAAGTTGAATGAACTTGTTTGATTGGTAGCATTAGCAACAGCTTGCTTAACAAATTCCATTCTGTCGTTAATATCATCGATTTTCAACTGGATATTTTGACTAAGATTTTCTCTTTTAGTGTTGATATCCGTTGATAGATGTCTTAACAGATTATGATGGGATTAGGTATGCTGGATGGAAAAGGGATTCTTAATCATTTTTAAAGAAGTTCTTGAATATGGCCACCTGGGGCGGAACTCGATCAATTCTGAACCGATTATAAAGGATCATTTAAGAATCCCATTTTCAACCAGTATACCTAATCCAATAATAATCGGCTAAGAATTTATAGACTTCCGTCCCAGGTGGCCATATTTCAGATTTCTTTGAAAAATCATTTAATAATCAGATTCGCATCCAACATACCCAATCCCATCACCGTCATATGGCTACTTGGCCATATTCCAGAACTTCTTCCAAAAATCATTTAATAATCAGATTCCCATCCAACATACCCATCACCGTCACATAGCCAGGTGGCCATATTCCAGAACTTCTTTCAAAAATCATTTAAGAATCTCATTTCTATCGAGCATACCCAATCCCATCATAATAGGTCGAGAATTGAACTAGTTCCGTCCAAGGTGGCCATATTCCAGAACTTCTTTGAAAAATCATTTATTGTAAGAATCCCATTTCCATCCAACATAAACAATCTTATCATAATCGGTTAAGAATTAATCGAGTTCCGTCCCAGATGGGCATATTCTAGAATTTCTTCCCAAAATCGTTTAAGAATCCAGTTTCCATCCAGTATACCCAATCCCATCATAATCGATTAAGAATTAAACTAGTTGCGTTCCAGGTGGCCATATTTCACAACTTCTTCCAAAAATCATTTAAGAATCCCATTTCAATCCAACATACCCAATCCCATCATAATCGGTTAAGAATAGAACGAGTTCCGCCCCAGATGGCCATATTCCAGAACTTCTTCCAAAAATCATTTAATAATCATATGATCGAGTTCCGTCCCAGGTGGCAATATTCCAGAAATTCGCTCAATAATAATTTAAGAATCCCATTTCCATCCAACATACCCAATCCCAACATAATCAGGTAAGAAATGCTTGAGTTCCTTCCCAGATGGCCATATTCCAGAACTTCTTTTAGAAACTGTTTATTAATCTCATTTTCATCCAACAAACAAAATCCCTTTATAATCGGTTAAGAGATAAACAGGGTCTGTCCTAGGTGACCATATTCCAGAACAAGTGCAGAATCTAGAGTCGATTAAATTTAAAAAAAATCCATTCTGATTTAACGGACATTCGGATTTAACGGACTCCCATATTAGTCCGTTAAATCGAGGTTTTTCTGTACATACTTCAGCCCCAAAAATTTTTTAAGAAGTAATACTGATATTTTTCTTCAATTCTCCTAGCCATTAATCAGAACTACAACTGGTTATTTTTTTATATTTATCTCAGTAAAAACTCCATTGCTTTATAATTTCCCAAGCCAGTAGGTTTATTTTATAGCAAAACATTTGAAAAACGACATTTGTTTGTTCTTCATGAGTAGTTTTTGAGACGGTTTGGCTATTATATAAAATATTTTCGGTGACCGCATATTTGAAACAGTCGTAATCAGTAGCATATATTTAGCTAAATTTTAAATTAGCAGTTGTATATGGAAGGGGAGCCCAACCCCTCATCTCTCGCTCCCCATGCCCTTGGGATCACCCTCGGTGGATTGTAAATGTCAGCTTGCTATCTTTATTTATTTAAAGAAATCTATTTTGTAATATACATGTATGATTTCAGATTATTTACAGTAGTTTAAACAAAAATTATATTAAAACAGAAAATTCAAACAAAAAACTTTACAACAGAAAAAAAATATAAACCAAATTTTGGTTTAACAATTAAAAATTTAAAAAATAGTCCTTCAGGATATTTTTAAAGTTGTCCTTTGATAAATTGAAGTCAAATAGATCGTCGATTGGCTGTGTTCGGCATTGCTTTTGTGGATGCAAATGATGAAGTGCCAAGGTTCCAATTGAGCCGTTATGTTAGTTGCAATGAGGCGATTTGGCATATTTTCTCATTTGCAATACACGAACGTCAACCCACTGTTCGTCATTTAAGGGTGCATTTAGAGAATGGACAACGCGTCTATTTCACGGAAGCTAATGCAGTACAATGAGCAGACCGAGCACCAGCTACAACACTCACGAATTTTTTCGAAATTTGCAAAAGGGATCCGTTTGCACGAATACTTTACTGGAAAATGCCACGCTATTATACTTAGAACCATTCGACGAAGAAGTTCCAACGACGAATGAAAGGGCAACCTGTTGCAGGATACGTTGATGTGTATTTGACTGATGCGCTTGGCCGTGTGCACATAGTTCATTCACGACAAAGCGAATTCGCTTCGTACTATAGATGTTGTGTTGTGCGCCACTTATCAAAAGGCTTTCAAACGTCTGAATTTGCTGGGAAAACCCTGACATTGTGACTGAACAATCGCTGACGCCACTGTTTCTGCCCCGGAAAATCAAATTCCTACATTGGTCGCGATTTATTACCTAGATGCGCTTGATTTATTACTTAGATGCCTAAGTTTGAATCGACATTTTATTTACTTTTCGATACATAATACCGCCTTTATGAATGCGTTCGTTCGTTCTGACAAGTTTTTCCACCAATCATATTGCTCAAAAATGACGATTTCCTAAAGTCGAACAAATGACCGAACGAACAACCATAAACCTGCTTTTTAGTGTTAAATTCGATGAAAAAGTGAATGAAATGGCCACTCAACCAATCGTCTATTGAGAATTGAGTTGTGTTGTTCAATTTTTTCTCTCATCAAAATCCATTTTCGTGAATGACAAAAGTGTACAAGAGTGTTTACTCGGAAGAAGTAATTTGGGGCCAAACAAAGTTCGCCGGGTCAGCTAGTGATATTATAAAATGTGACTCGATTTTCAAAATATTATGATATTAGGTGTACACCCAAATTGCCCGCCATTTTGGATATATGCAGCTCAGTCATTGCTGTTTTTATGACATAAGTTTCACTTATTACAAGCTGTCGTTCTGTGTACATCAATTTTAAGAGATCGGTGACATTAAGCAACATTACGTCATTGTATTCTATTCTGTTTTCAAATGAAAAATATTCCGGTCAAGCTATGGAATTGATTAATTCGACTTTGAGTGAACATTCTGTGAGTCATTCAACAGTAAAAACAACTTTGCAAGATTTCGTGATGGAAATTTTAGTCTTGAGGATGATGTACGCCCAGAAGTAAATCAATTTGCAAAAAACGAACTTAAAGTTTTACTGGATTAAAATCCGTGTCAAAATGAAAAAGAGCTTGCTAATGAAGTTAGGAATTATTCACCAAGCAGTATCACTTCGATTGCATGCAATGGAAAATATACAGAAGGAAAGAAAATGGGTTCCTCATTAACTGACCGAAGAAAACAAAAACCGAAGAGTTGAATTGGTGGTCAAACTGTCACAGCTGAAACGTTACCAAGCCCATTTGATCAAATTAATTGATGCTCTGGAACAGGACAAAACACCATATATAGGGACCAAGGAAGGCGAAAGATGATATTACAGTATGGCAACGCTCTTCCACATACAGCAAAATCAAACCCAAGAACTCAACTTCTCCTTAGGCTGGAAATGTTTACAGCATACGACGTATTCTCCAGACTAGGCTCCCTCTGATTACCACTTATTCAGGTCGATGTCATCATATTTGAAAGACCAGCGGTTCACGAAAGTTGAAGATGTGAAAAAATGGCTCGATGACTATTTGGTTTCGAAACAACCAAGTTTCTATCGCGAAGGCATTTATGATCTACCTATTAAAGGTAAAAGACCATAGATAGTAATGGCGAATATTATCTTTGTAACAATTATATTTACAATAAACTGAAATTGACAAAAAAAAACGAGTTTCTACTTGTACACCTAATACATGCACGCATCTTTGTTCTCAATATTTCGATTCGCATATATGCTTATAATTTAGTTTATCATCTTAGTCTCGTATTCTTATTTATAGATTTTCTTGCTCACATAATAATAACATATAAAAATTCAATTTATTTGATTAAACTCAATTTTATATATTTTTCAGCTTCTTCATCTTCAATACATTCATGCCTATTCAATTACTATAGATAAAAATATATATTAGAAATTCGAAAATAAAATCAAATCAAATTAACATACAAATAAAAAGGATTCGCAAAATGGGAATTCAATTTGTCTGTCTTCTTCATTACTTTTTTTGTTTGGTTTTTATATCCTTTACACAAAATATAAAAGCGCCATAAATGAATTATATAATCTTAGTTATATAATTGAAATTGAGTGTCAACCATAATTGAACATTTTCTAAATAATTTCGTGTCCTGTTTTAGTAACACATAAATTGGATAAAAATGTCACCAGGAAATATTCGAAAATTAATTAGAATCCTAATATTGATTGGTGTATTTTGCATAACAATAGCCAGTACACATCCAACGGAAATTTTTATTGATGATACAAAAATTGATGTACCTCATGCATCTATAGCCGATGTACAGGAAGAGGATAGTGTTTGTCATATTGATGTTCAAATAACAAAACGAACAATTGGTCGTTGTATGAAATTCGGACGATCAACTAGAGGATGCGTTGCCGGAAATTATATCCATCCATTCCATCCGGAATGTTTATAAAACAATACAAAAGTGTCGAAACGAAAATCAATATGTAAAAGAATAGATGTGCTTGAATAAATTTTCACAACAACGCGAAATATGTATATAAAACGGGTTGTTTTTTATTTAGTACAAAGAAAATGAATTAATTTTTCAAAAAAAAATAGTAATAATAATTTTAATTTCATCGTTGAAAGAATCCTACAGTATAATCCAAATATATAAAATATAATCGGAGTGGAAAGATAAATAAAAATGTTCTAATTTCAAATGAAAGCAACAAAAAATTAAAAGTACTATACCTTTTTTGCATAAATAGCTTACATTGTATGTATAATACGTAAGTTAAGTGGAAAATTTATTCAGACACAATTTTATTTTTCCAACATAAACATATAAAAACAAACACACATTTAATTTGAAATTTATTTATTTAATCTTCATTTGGTAATTTTAATTTATTGCATTTAAAATTTAGACTAAAGAGATAAAATAATATTAGGATTCTTGTAAAACAAAGAGTATCTATACTTAGAATAAGTTATGTATGTAACTCAACAAGTGCTTTGTAAATTGTAACAGTGGATTTTGTTAAATATAAAAAGCATTTTCACGCAAATGTTTTATTTCAAGTTAAATAAATTAAAAAAAAAGTTGTCAGTTTATTTTAAACTAAATAATTTATATATATATATATATATATATATATATATATATATATATATATATATATATATATATATATATATATATATATATATATATATATATATATATATATATATATATACATTTGTATAAGGGTTCGATGACTGCTCATAGTCCTGTAATATCAATGAAATTACAAGGGTTGGTTCGTGCAAAATCACATAATAAATAACATTTTATGAGTTATGAAAAGTGGGTCGACAACTACAAGATGAAAATTAAATATGAATATTTAACGTGTACGCTGCTTTTAACATATATAATCCTAAAATTAATTGATTGGACTGTAGGACTAAGGACTGGGAAGAGATAACAAATCGCGGGTTCCAAAGTCGGGTATGTTCATTATAAGCATAAATATTATTTTATATGCATCTACATGTTTCCTGTAATTTATTTTTTTAATAAAAATTAATTTGAATTCGCCGGAATGAGAACCTCAGAGCATTGTCTAAATACTTAAATCTGCCATTTCAATAAGTTCAGTTTAAATATATTGTAGATACAGGTAATTCATTGCGAACAAATGGCAGTACGAAAATCGAGGTACCCCTCCGATGATTAATACAACTTTTACCAAAATATCATAATACTCAACAAGCGTTGATTAATTAATTTGTTTTAACAGATTATAAATGTATTATATCATATATGGTGATATAATGAGTATTTTTCACTGAGGTTCCATCATTTTTACTTTGGACACAATATGATCCATAGAATGAAACAACAAGTTTTTTAGAAAATTTGAAATTTGAAGTCGCGTTTAAATTGTTTAGTTAGTTTTAAAATTCAAATTAAAACAAAAAAAAAATGCTTATCATCCTAAACAGAATCCTTTCTTAAACACTAAGTCTTGTTAAATAATAAGGTTTGTTTTGTTATTGTATCTAATAGGACATGCAAAACGAGTATTGTTCGATTTTCAGACGTTAGATTTCGCAACTCAGCAGAAGACTGAAATTTGACATTTTAAGTTTTGTACTGAAATATATAACAAAATTTTATAAAGTTTTACATTTTAATAATTTTGATTTCTAAACGATACTAGTAAACAATAGAGACGCTCGAAATTTGTTAGGTTATTGAGAACTATAAATGTCCGGGGTAGTGACATCTAGCGCATTAAAAATAAGCTGATTCGGTCTTTTTTTACATGAAATTTTAGCACGACATACTTTACGAAAATAAAAATTAACATACAAAAATAGACCCAATAAGGTTAATTTTTTTACCGTCAGATCTACAAACAGTTCTCTATAGCAGCTATGATGTTGAAGCGACATCTATCAAATTTATTGTGAGTTATTCAATAGTGTATGGCAAATCACCATGGAAGGTTATAACGTTGAAGAACGTGTGTAAATCATCCAATTATACTTTCAAAATCAGTGATCCGTTCGAGAAACGTTTGAGTCCATCGTTTCGATAAATAATCACCCAACACTAGTACGTCACCTAAAGGCAAGGTCTGCTGAAAATATCGCTTTCAATTTCTCGTTGTTCACAAAAACTTGGCCTTTCTGCGAATTGAACTTGGCGAATTTTGCGTCGGGACTTATGAGTCTGTACCCGTATAAAATACAACGAAAATAGACAATGCCGTGCGTTTGCTGATTGGGCTCTGGAGCAGTTTGAACTTGACCCAAATTTCGCCAGAAAAACCATGTTTGTCGGCGAGGCCAATTTTTGGATGAATGAAACTGTGAACAAGCAAAATTATGTGAATTGGCGCGATACCAATCTACACGAGATACACCAGCACCAAATGCATCCCGAGAAAGTCACGGTTTGGTGCGGATTTTGTTCTGACGGAATTATCGCTCCTAACTTCTTCCAAAACGAACTGCATTGCCATAACCATCAACGACGAGCGCTACAGATTGATGATAACCAACTTGTTGTGGCCTTAATTAGATGATATAGATACCGACGACATGTGGTTCCAACAGGACCTGGTTAACAGGACACGGGGTTTTTGCGCGGCAGCGACGAGGACTGGCCAACGAGTTCTTTAACGCCTTTAGACTTCTTCCTTTGAGGCTATCCTAAATGCGAATAAACCGAAACAGTTGGTGCCCTCAAAGTGAACATAACAAACGCTCAATAACAAAGTTAAATTCAGCCAATATAACGTTCAGCCACACTCAACGTCAACATAACAAAGTTAAATTCAGCCAGATTTAAGCGACAAAGTCAACGAAAATTTAACTACGATATGAACAATGCAATACGCTCTCCAATTTGGTTTGAAATAAAAATGCATTTGTAATTTTTTTATTAATAAAAAATACACACAATGGTAAGAACAATTTCTTGAGTTAAATTTCATAAAAAAGTTAAAATAAATATCCGATTAAAACATATCCACATTCACATATAAAACAAACAATTAAGTGGTAAACGATTACACGAACGCTACACAAAATAACACCAAATATATTTGATTTTTTGAGGATCTTCTTCATTTCATAAAAATTTTCTAAATACTTCTATAACTTTCAGTTTTTTAAATTTAAATTTACTTTTTTTACATTAACAAATTTTGAAATCAGTTTATGTACCTACGAACTAAACATTGTATAATCCTACAATACATTTTGATCCATGATGCCGTATTTACTTAATTTAATTTAGTAATGAATTGGTACGGTTAACAAATACACACATACACAAATAGATTTGAACTTAAATTTTAATTTACCATACTAAACGATTTACCCGAGAATTTGTCCACAGTCATTTTATTTTAATTTTTTCTAGGTGGATTTTCTAAAGTATTACTTATAGCCCACACAGAAACACACATATCATTTTGAACAATTTTTTGTCGGAATATCGAAGAATCAGAAGAAGCATAATACTTCTGCCGAAACACAGTTACATTCACTTTAATTAATTCGTTAAAACGCTCTACACTACAATTTTATTTCACATTGGGCGCTTTCAGGTCCTCTAACATTATTAATAAAATCATCGCCAATTTGATTTGGAAATTTCATAGTGCAAAACATTTTCATAGCCGTGGTTTCACTCAACATGTCTCCAACTGTTGGGTGGCCTAAAAGCGCTGATTGTGTGGTTGTTTTGTGAGCGAATTAAACTACGGTTCCTCGGATTTCAAGTTGAAAATAAAATAAAATATGTTTAATAAAATAACCAATTTGAGTTTTAAATTGCAACCTGATGAAGAGCAACAATGCTTCTAGTTGTTGTCTTAATTTTATAATAAAACAAATTATCACAGAAAAGTGATTAAAACTCAAATTGGTTATTTTATTAAATATTCAAATTATGATAAGTTCGTGAATGATGTCATAAAATAATATGTTATTGGTAGTTTTTAAGGAAAGGCTACTAGTTAAAGTTCAATTCAAAATAAATTAATTGTTATTATTCGCAAGGATTATTTTCAATAATGAAACGTTAACATCGTTCAATATATCAAGATGTCAGAAATTCATCGTTGCGGACAAAGTAAAGTATTTATTTATTTAGCATTACCAACTTTCTAGTCTAGTTACGTTATTTAGATAAAAATAATAAAATTATATAATTAAAGATTTAACAATGGTGACCAATAATTCAAAAGAAGCTTTGACATTAATTCCTTAAATGCATTTCTAGACAGTTTAAAATCAAAAACCGACAGTACTATATTAATGGAAGCTGATGAATGATAAACCGGCTCACATTTACTGTAGTTTTGCCTACAAAACAACTATTTAATTTGTAAATCTTTATTGCGTAGCACACGTAATGGAATATAAGCAAACTCAAAATTTTCGAACAAACAATTCTAGTCACTAATAAATCTCGAATAAACATTGCGCTAATTTCAATTCTACGAATAAACAGCGACTCCATATTTATTAATTTAGATCTACCTCGATATGCTGGGAGTATGAAAGCAGGGACATTCGCGTCCCCGCGACGGCTATAGCCGTCAAAGTTTTGTTGATATATATGCAAATGACGGCTATAGCCGTCCTGCATATTTTAATTAATAAAAAAAGGAACATCATTCTTACGAAGTGTACTAATGCATTTATTTGTTAATTATTCAACATATCAATTGTTTTTTGTGCGATTTTTCATGATAAAAAATTCGATATATTTCCGCCTTCAGAAACAAATGACGGCTATAGCCGTCGTATTTTTGGTGATATATATGCAAATGACGGCTATAGCCGTCCTGCATATTTTAATTAGCGCTTTTTACGCTATTTGCCGTAGGCACTTGGCGAAACACACTTACACTTAATAAACACATTTTTATTAATCACTTGTTTTTTGTTTCGCAGAATATTTTGAATATTTTTCAAAAAGTTTAAAAAATCACTGGATCGATTTCGACTTGTTAGGTCATCATCAGAAGTATCTACTGATTTGTATTAGTAAAAATTTTGTTATATAGTAGAAAAAAGCAAAATTTAAATAAAAGAAAGAGGGACAAAAAATAAGCAATAAAAATTAATCTACGGATCGCGCAGGTAGGCGATGAGTCATAGGTTGAGTAACAAAATTCAAGGTATATTATTGCGTACGTGAGAATAGAAAAGGGCGGGGTCTGTAATTGGTGAGAACCGGATTTCCCTCTGTTCGTTAGGGATATTTTGGTTAAGAAATATTAAGGTTCATAAATTTTTTCAATTGTCATACTAATTTCTTTTCGGCTTACTCGGTTAAGAACTCGGTAGAATTGATTAACAAAATTCAAGACGTCGACATTCCGTTACATTCAAAACTAGTTTCATTTGACGTTGCCAGTCTTTTCACTTCTATTCCAATTAATACTTTGTCCCAAATAGTTTGTAATTACTTATATAGGGATGTGGTAGATGAGAGCTTACGTCGTGAACTGAAGTTAGTTTTTGAGACTTGTATTATACAAAATTATTTCTGTTTTGATAATACATATTTCAAATTCGCTGATGGTCTACCCATGGGCTCCCCTCTGTTACCTTTGTTGGCTGAAATTTTCATGAATTTCTTCGAACAAATGATCATATCAAATAACAATCCTTATTTTCGTCATATAATCTTTTGGTATAGATATGTTGATGACATATTATGTCTATGGAATGGAACTGATAGACTCTTTCCTTACTTGGTTAAATTCTCAATATCCCACCATTGATTTTACGTTAGAAAAATATTCAAAATATTCTGCGAAACAAAAAACAAGTGATTAATAAAAATGTGTTTATTAAGTATAAGTGTGTTTCGCCAAGTGCCTACGGCAAATAGCGTAAAAAGCGTTAATTAAAATATGCAGGACGGCTATAGCCGTCATTTGCATATATATCACCAAAAATACGACGGCTATAGCCGTCGTTTGTTTCTGAAGGCGGAAATATATCGAATTTTTTATCATGAAAAATCGCACAAAAAAACAATTGATATGTTACTTGGAATGTTTCATCTTTTTTTCTTAGATGTATTACTGAATAATTAACAAATAAATGCATTAGTACACTTCGTAAGAATGATGTTCCTTTTTTTATTAATTAAAATATGCAGGACGGCTATAGCCGTCATTTGCATATATATCAACAAAAATTTGACGGCTATAGCCGTCATTTGCTCTGCAGAGAAAAATGATGTGATGAGCAAATGACGGCTATAATCGTCGAGAGTTTTCATGGAAAAACTGTGAGAAAATGTGATAATTATCACTTCCAAACATATAAAGAATGCTCAATTTCATATGGCAGTCATAATTAATTGAAAAAAAGTGTGTTTCTGAGCACGGTCATCGATATAAAAGTGTGCGGGAATCGGTTAAGTTTACTGAAATAATATTCCTTAGCGTTGTTCATTAATAAGCCTACATATTTTTATATCAACTCGGTATCTTTGCTGGACCTTGTAATTTAAAATAATCAGAAAATCCATTTTTTAATCAAATTGATGTAGGGTTTCTTGATCATGATATATTGTTTTGGGCATACAATACTTTTTTAGGCAATATTGGTGAACTTATAAGGTGTAGGAATTATAAGAACATAGATTAAATGAATGCGTGGCTTTGCGCTGGCATTACATATATACAGTGACTCACAGCTTATTTGATCCAGCCGCATTTTATGAACAAAATTGTAAATATCTCGCGATGTCTTATTTTTTTTGAAAAAAACTAAATGTAATATGAAAGCTATATTTATTTTTATTACAAAACACAAAAAATAAAATAAAAATCCTAATGCATATCAAAATTACATTAAAAAGTTCATTATTTCTACTCAAAACCAACTCACAGCTTAAATGATCCACTGCCACAAACATACTAATACCATCAAATTTCGTCAAATTACTTTTGTTATTATTCTGTTTTTATGGCATTATTGTTGTTGGTATCGATATAATGCATAGGAAAAAAACGTAGTAAAACAAAACAAAAATAAAAACCAAGAAAAATATTTCCACTACGAGTACAACAAAAGTAACAAATTTTGGTTTCACGATACAGTTAAACAAATTGCGTACAGTATGAAAGGAAAGTTTCTGAGCCTCCGTCGCTTAATATACTAATGGTGATATAGGTAGTCGATGCTTCCAATTTATAGAAATTGTTGTGCGAACCTCCATCATATTCCTAGTCATACACAAGCGAATTTGATGCTACAAAGATATTGCGAGGTAACACAGTAATGCGATTACACTCTAATGCGATAACACCCTGCAATCGAAGTTCCTATATTTTCTAAATTAGTATTTGTTGATTAATTCCTTGTCACAAAAAAAAAAAAAAAACATCAAAATAAGAGATCGTGAGATATTTACGATTTTGTTCATAAAATGCGACTGGATCAAATAAGCTGTGAGACACTGTAGTTTGAGTGGGTATTAATGCTCAACTAGAATTGTTTAATGAGTTTGTTGTTTATTTGCTTCAAAAGTACGTGCCACTTCGTTCTTTCACAGTTAAACTAGCTAAGCCTCCGTGGCTTACGGAGGGTATTCAAAACTTGATCTTTTAAGAGATTTTGCATTAACCAAGTGGAGGAAAGATAGAACGGCGACTAGTAGGAAGATACCTTTACGCTATATACCTTTATAGAGTGTTTAACTCTGAGCTGCCACAAAAAATATTTTGGAATACAATTAATAAGTTATTGCGGTATTAAAAAACAGGATCAGGAGTGTCTGTTTTCTGCAAGGGAATTGTCCAGAGAGTTTTCTAATCATTTATCATAACGTTTGGGAATCCATAGGTGATAACGCGGCCGGTTCTGTATTATCGTTCAAGTTTGCTGACTTTATTACGTTGGAGAAAGCTGTTAATTTAGGGAACGGTGCAAGTATTGGTCTTATACCCATTAAATTTATTAAAATTCCAGGTGTCGGTTGCTTTCTTTTGTTTATCGTGAACAATATCATTACTAAGTCATGTTTTCCCGAGGCGTGGAAGAGTGCTAAACAGATTCCACTTCCGAAAAGCAAAAACCCTGCCACTGTGTCTGGCTTCCGGCCTATAAGCATTCTCCCTTCTTTATCAAAGGCTTTTGAAAAGATTGTGAAAAACCAAATTACTTTGCATTTCAATGATTTTAACCTGTTAGATCCTTATCAATCAGTGTTCGGCTTTATTAAATATTGTGGACGATATTCGGCGGTATGCTGATTCTCAAAATGCAACTATCTTAGTTTTACTCCATTTTTCGAAGGCTTTCGATTCTATTGATCATAGTAATTTATTTAAGAAATTACATTACAACTTTCAATTTCCACTCTCCGCTTGTAATCTTATTGAAAGTTATTTAACATGCAGAAAGTTTATTGTTTTTAGTTCCGGCACGTACCTCAAGGCTCGGTACTAGATCCGTTAATGTTTTCTCTTTATATTAATGATCTACCAAAAGAGTTAATTGGTTGCAGCTACCATTTATTTGCAAATGACGGACAGGATTACGGTTCACAAGACAGTATGAATGAGGGCAGGCATAAGTAAAATAAATGATATCATTACGTATTCAAAATTGGGCGGCCCGGAACAACCTACAGTTAAATCCCAAAAAGACCCAATCCATTGTTGTTTATAAGCATGTTAATGCGATTTGTAGTAAAACCTTTATGAAAATACGAAGTATTCCATAAACTTCGTTACTGATTTTGCATCAACCGAGTTTAGACGGAAATTATTTTTTTCCTACGGTTTTCCACATTTTTGCTATGGTTATCTGATACTTTTTCAAATGAATGAATATAATATGGTAAAATTAAATGGGGCCTTTAAAGCTAATGTAAGATACATTCATCGACTTCGCAAGTATGATCACATTTCATTGTTTCTTACTAATGTGATTGGGTGTTCGCTTAAAGATTATTATACATATCGTACGAATCTGGCTACATATAAGTTATTAGTTACACATATTCCATCGTACTTGTTTGAGAAATTGGTTCAATCTAATCTATCGCGTAATAAATCTTAATTATTCCGCAAAATAATAAATGTACTACTATTATTAGTTCAATTCATCACTTTATGTTAAGGGTGTTGGCAGTTGGAATAGCTTACCATTGCATGTTAAGTCAACCGGGTCTTATGCAAGTTTTAGGAAATCGTTTTTTCAGAGTCTCTGATTATAATGTTATTTATTTTATTTGATTTACCAGATGTTAGACATTATTATTTCGTTTATTTTATTATTATTATTAATAATATTATTATACTATTATTATATTTTTTTTTTTTTTTTTTTATATTTTGGAAATCTATTTTATGTAATTTTAAATCTTCTATTTCAAAAAGGTTCTTTGTACTCTTAATAATTTCTTTTCAAAATGTGTATAAGCTCTAAGGATCATGAAAATCCTTAGAAAACCTTTTAACAAATCCAAGCATAGAATTCGCTTTAGAAATCCAACCTTCAAAATGTTTATGAAACGACAAATTCGAAGTAAAGGTTATACCTAAATCTTTAAAAGTATCAACACTTTCAATAATACAACCATCAAAACAGCAATTGTAACTACTGGATAAGTGTACTCGGGTGAAAGACATTGTTTTGCATTTGGAGATGTTTAGAGTCAAATTATGCGATGTACACCAAGCATTAAAATTTGTATTCTACTTACTTAATACTTATATGAATAATATAGTATTTTACCAACAAACCCGTTAAAAATAACGAACACGTTGGTTTACCAAGTTTAATATGTTATATATATATATATATATATATATATATATATATATATATATATATATATATATATATATATATATATATATATATATATATATATATATATATATATATATATATATATATATATATATATATATATATGTATACATTTACCAAGCAGTTTTCAAACTGAATCACAAACAATAAGTAAATGGTTATTATGTTGTGCAAAATTTATAAATGATGTAAACCTTTTAGAAACTACACCTTTTAATTTCACATAACTTTGTAGTTGTAGAAAAACCATGTATGATATTCGTGTTAAAAGTGTTTTGGTTGTGTGGAAAGTGAGGTTTGGAAGTCGAGACTCGACTTTTAATGTTATTAAGTATTATTAATTATTTGTACCCTCTAGGTGCAACGTTTTGCAACTAAAACGTTGCGCCTAGAGTGAATTACAAAACGTTTGTTTTGATGAATCAAAATAAATAAATGAAATAGTTTTAATTTAAACGAAAATTAAGAATATTATAACAAAAACCATGTTGTTTTATTTTAACTAAACAACATAACCATAGAACATATGTTGATCTTTTCACATAATTTAATAAATGAATCTCGCAGCTGAGTCCCGATTTCCGAAAAATGTGCGTTACATCTATAGCTCTCACTCAAATCTTCAATTTATCATATTTTGAGTACTGAATCAGTCTGAAATTGGTAAATATGTCTTTAATATATACATTTAATTTAGATGTATTGGTTGTTATTCTCTTTAGAAAAATTCAATTATAGGTAATATTAATTACAACCAGCACCATCAAACACTTTTATTCATTTAATCCAATCAGATTTAAGTAACATCTTCATTTTACTTTATTTAATTTAAGTGTTAAAGGTTGAAGCAATTTCTAAATACTTACAATACAGACGAATTAATTGATCGGGATGAAACCTCATACTTAAGCTTGCCCACAATATCATTTACGAGAAAAACGACTATGACTTAGATTCAAAATTAAATTTTCAACATATCGAATTAACTCAGTTTTCTAAAATTTAAGCAAAAATTCCGATTTTATACAAAAAAACTGTTGTTGTATACTAATCATAAAAAATGCTGACCTCAACAAAAATTCATACTTAAGTTTTTTTTTCACAAATTGGAAGATTCCAGTGATTTTTGGCCGAAATCAATCCACCGAAAGTGGCAGTGTTTTCGGAAGTGGGAGTATTTTCGTTTATGCAAATACATACATATTTTGAAAAATACACGACATTAACGAAAAAACGATTAAAGTAAAAAAATTGTACATTCATTTTCAAACTATATTTATTCATGTCGTTTTTACTGGCACAAAAATCTTGATCCAAATTTTTGGATTTTGTATTTTTTGCCACAGAACACAATTTTGGATTTTTTTGTTGACGTTTACTCACACATAAAAAAAAACAAAACGTCATGTCAATTGTCAAAAAAGACGTCGCGCCATTTATATTTTATTATATTTGTGATAATTGTTTAAGCAATTTGTGTTTTTATTAAATTAAATTTTGTTTAATTCAAAGTGTTGTTTTATAAAGATTATTGCGTGTGCACCGATAACAATGTTACAACAAATAACTTTACAACTTTTGCATTTCATCCGCTGTAAATTATAGTAAATAACGCAAACTTGAAAGCCGTGTTTTTTCTTGTTTTTATTATAGATTTTACTATATTTCTTAAATAATTCATTTATAATAATGTCTGACGAATCAAATGAAAGTGAATGTGGTTAAAACGGATAATAATCGAACTAAAATTATCAACAAGCCTCGAAGAATATGAAAGTTTGCAAAAATTATTTAGACGGGGTCTTCGTGACGACTACAGCACGGATATTGCTATCGAATATGCTAAATTAACCGTTTTATGGGATAACGATGAAATCTGGAATGAAATATTATTATCAAAATATGCCTTTAACTGTCTTAATGACTGTCAGCTGTTTCAAAAGCAACTTAATCATTTTCAAATTAAATTAGATGAGTAAGACAGTGTATTTACATTCATTTGAAGTATTTACTAAATTGTCTTCTAATTTCAGCTCTCCAGAAATTATAAAAAAAAATGTTAAACATTTACCAAGCCGAATGTAAACTATCTCTTATAGAAGTTGAAACAGTATACAAAGAATTCGCTAAAAAACATGATACGGTAAGTGCAACGGATTTTGACTGGGAAACGGTGGATCGTAGTTATAATCGTGCGATTAATATACTCCGTAAAATTCTTCCATTTGAATTAAAATTAAAAAATCTTGACGCAAAAAAATATAGGGAGAAGGAGCGCTTATACTTGTAGTACATAAATGACTGTGAATATCTCCTGAAAGATAATTTTCTACAGGCGATATACGAGCGTATGATAACCGACTATTGTTTATGTGCGAATGTTTGGTTCGAGTACATGGAATTTATTGATTCATTATTAAATGATAGTGAAGAAGAGGAGGATGATTTAAAGCAGTCGGTGTTACAAAACTGGATGCAATGCTTATTCAATTATATCCAGTTTTGTAACACCGACTGCTTTAAATCATCCTCCTCTTCTTCACTATCATTTAATAATGAATCAATAAAGTCCATGTACTCGAACCAAACATTCGCACATAAACAATAGTCGGTCATCATACGCTCGTATATCGCCTGTAGTAAATTATCTTTCAGGAGATATCCACAGTCATTTATGTACTACAAGTATAAGCGCTCCTTCTCCCTTTATTTTTTTGCGTCAAGATTTTTTAATTTTAATTCAAATGGAAGAATTTTACGGAGTATATTAATCGCACGATTATAACTACGATCCACCGTTTCCCAGTCAAAATCCGTTGCACTTACCGTATCATGTTTTTTAGCGAATTCTTTATATACTGTTTCAACTTCTATAAGAGATAGTTAAGTTTACATTCGGCTTGGTAAATGTTTAACATTTTTTTTATAATTTCTGGAGAGCTGAAATTAGAAGACAATAGTAAATACCTCAAATGAATGTAAATACACTCTCTTACTCATCTAATTTAATTTGAAAATGATTAAGTTGCTTTTGAAACAGCTGACAGTCATTAAGACAGTTAAAGGCATATTTTGATAATAATATTTCATCCCAGATTTCATCGTTATCCCATAAAACGGTTAATTTAGCATATTCGATAGCAATATCCGTGCTGTAGTAGTCACGAAGAGCCCGTCTAAATAATTTTTGCAAACTTTCATATTCTTCGAGGCTTGTTGATAATTTTAGTTCGATTATTATCCATTTTAACCACATTCACTTTCATTTGATTCGTCAGACATTATTATAAATGAATTATTTAAGAAATATAGTAAAATCTATAATAAAAACAAGAAAAAACACGGCTTTCAAGTTTGCGTTATTTACTATAATTTACAGCGGATGAAATGCAAAAGTTGTAAAGTTATTTGTTGTAACATTGTTATCGGTGCACACGCAATAATCTTTATAAAACAACACTTTGAATTAAACAAAATTTAATTTAATAAAAACACAAATTGCTTAAACAATTATCACAAATATAATAAAATATAAATGGCGCGACGTCTTTTTTGACAATTGACATGACGTTTAGTATATGTGTGAGTAAACGTAAAAAAAAATCCAACAAATTTTTTGGATTTTTTTTCAAAAAAAAAAAAAAAGACATAAAATCTAAAAAAATCCAATTCCAATTGATTCCAATCAGAAAAAAAATGTGGATTTTTGTGCCAGTGAAAACGATATCAGATTATTTGTTTTACGTAAATCGGCGCTATAGTCGTACGTCCTCGATTTGGCTACTGCGTAAGGTTGAACGTGTTAAGCGAACCACAAAAGAGTTAGGAGTGCCTCGGCCTCAAAACACATTACAAATATTAAAAACAAACAAGATAGTATATGAGGCTACCAAAAAGGGCTGGAGGCTTTAACCTTTTGTTCAAATATATAGGGATTGATAACATTATTATAACGTAACGAAATAACGTAACCATAACGCTAAAATTATGACATTTTAGCCAATAACATGTTATGCATTACAAAATTAATTTCGTTCCGTTATAACGTAACCATACCCGATAACTTAATAAAATCTAAATAACGAAATAAAATAACGGTTATTTTTTGTTTTTAATGTTTCTCGTTCATTTTGTTTATTTAAATTTGTCACGTCATTCATTCATATATAGAGCGACTGCTCTGACTTACTACATAACAATATTGCGAATGTGCATGTTCTCGTAAGTATGAGTGAGATGGATCAATTCCTCCTAAACTACAGGACTCGTACTACTCTCATTTTTCGCACATGACGTCAATTTATGTCTTAACCGAGACTGCGCAATAATAATGTTAAGATATTTACACTAACAAAACAACTAGAGAAAGCAACAAAAACGTCGACATAGCGTGTCGTCATCTTTTGGTGTAAGCTGCCTGTAGTTTAGGAGGCATTGGATGGATTAATTTATATAATATTCTAACTAAAACTGTATTTGTCTCTCCTGTTGTTCTCTTGCCTCGATTTTCATAATGTAATTCCGCTACAGAATTTAAAAGTGAATACGATAATATCCTAATTTCATATATGTGACCCTTTTGTTTTAGCGATTAGTCTTTTCCATTCATTTTTATGTTTAGTTCAAGTGGCTATTGGTACAGTAACTGTTTTGCTTTCGCAAAGCCGCTTACCATACTAGAGGCCAATTGTGTTTTCAGCAATTTTTGTTTGTGAATTTACAATAACGGAAAATAATTGTTCATCATAGTTGGTTTTTATGTCAGTAGTAATTATAATCCGAATCGGTTTTATGAAAATCTTTTTTTTTTAGTTTTATTTAAAGCCCACTCTACTTTAATTACTACTGATAAATACGCCAACTATGAATTATTTTTGTTACTGGAAATTCATAAACAAATATTGCTGAAACAAAAATTGGCCTCTAATATTAAAGCTAAGCGGGATTTGCGAAAGCAACGCAGCTAGTATTTGTGTAAATTCACCAGTTTAAAACCTAGGAAACCTTGTGTTGCCATTATCAAATTAGTATCGATGGTTGGTATATTTAATGAAAACCGTGTCAATTACATCCTCAAACTGGCTATTTGTAACGCCGGCCTTTAGCACCGGTTAGCGTTAGCAAAACAAAATTTATAATAATACATATATATATTTTTTTTTTTTTTTTTTTTTTTAGTAGCCAGAGCCCGCCTTAATTTCCGCCGCTAGCTCAGTGGTAGAGGTAATTGTACGGTCATGGGTGTTGTACTCTGGCTGAGAAATAAAGCAACTAAATAATAAGACACACTTACTCCTATCCACTTACCTCATCCCATCACCCCGTGGTCGTTCATTGTCAGTCACTCGCACATAACGCTTTAGAAAATCATTGTTCTAATCAACAAAATTTTCATATTTATTATAACAGAATTATTAATTAGAAAAAATAAGTATAGAAAAATGAAAATCCAATATGTTCACAAAAGTTGCGATCGTCATTTATAAGATAATAACCACAAAATATTCAAAATAAGAAGCAACATTTTTAAAATTGTTTAGTTGGTAAATTGACTGATCAAAACGGTTCTAAAAAAACGCATACATATAACAATAAACCAAAGGTTACCTGGTTTCACGAATGAAGAGAAGCGCTTTCCTTACATTCGGGGGCACGGCACCTGTAATCAAAACTGAATTATCGCTATAAAGAAAAGAAAAAAACAACAACAATGATTAATCAACTTAGCCAAAAAAATGTCGCTAGGCAATTCGAGCAAGACTAAATTAATTTTTAATGTGGTAAAAGAAAATTACAACAAAAAAATTTAATTAAAGGGAAAAAAATTAAATACATGTCTCTAAAAACTGAATACATAATAAATATGAAATGATACAAAATGAATATGCAGGCTCAAAAAAACGTCCGGAAAACGTCCGCCGTCCGCTTGCTCTCACCACATGCAACTACCCGTCCTTGACCTTGCTCACGGCTCGTTCCGCAAAATGGCTCCCGGTGACGAAGAAAAAAAATTCGCCGTCAAAAAAGCTATCAAGACACATCCGTTGTATTAGTAGAACCTAAGGCTTCGTCTCTGTCCGACTATATACCAGTACTAGTTATATAATATCAGTATGTACAGGTGCCAATTCACAATCAATTATCAGCGCGCGGTTTCCACACACACCATCGGCGCACGTATTTTGTCGTGATACCGCTGCAATTTCAGTTGTTAATGGAATCATGCAAGTTCACAATGAATAATTTAATATCCGCGCACGCACACAGTTTATTGTAGTACCACTGTAATTTATATCATTAACAAAAGTATGTACCGGTGTCAATTCACACACTCATTATCCGCGCACGATTTCCGCACACACTATCAGTGCACGTAGTTTATTGTAACACCACTTCAGTTTTGTATTCTGAATAACCTGGACATTACCAATTTATGAAATGTTCGTTTTATTCACACCACTTGTGAGTTGTGGTATACTGTCCTGACAATTTTATATAGCACTCTAGGTAATAATGTTAGTTATTTATTTATATTATACACAATCTCAGCTAATGTTCCATTAATTATTTAAGTTTTATTAACACTCGTATAATATTACTTTGAGGTAATCCCCAAATTCGATACTGGGAATACACAACACATTCCAAAATTTATTTGTATTGAATTTTAGGTGAATAGAGTTTTTTTGACTTATGCCTATTCGCTTGTCACTTCTATTCAATCAAACCTGAACTGCCCAAAAATTATTTTTCGCTTTCTACAAGAAAAAAGAACATTTGGTGTGTATGCCGTTAGCAGGGAAATCCGCCAACACAAAATAAAATCGTACGATATTGCGGACTGTGTATGGTGCATACACCAAACAAAATGCAAGTCATAATCGATAATTTAATTCGCCTAAATTATGCTACACATAAAAATAACTGCAAATCTCGCAGGCGTAATGATCATCTAAATGGTATAATTTGTGTACAGCCGTCGTTTAGGCATAATAGCATTATGCCTAGAACTCAAACCAACATTTGCAAGAAATATTTTAATTATTTTTAAACAGCTAATAAATGTAAGCTGTGTAGTAGAAATATTAAAATGAAATATGAATATGCTGGAAATCTATTAAAACACTGGCAAGCTAGGCTCACTGGCTTCTCACAAAGAAGAATACCAGAAATTATTAAGACTAAAAATCAAACTACTTCGAAAAAGGCCCCAAGTCAGTCACTACGGTACCCTTCTTAACGATATTATAATGTTGTTATAACGCTATCTTAACGATACTATAACGTTAAAATAACGTTATATAACGTTTCGTGACGTTATGTAACGTAACCCTAAATATAAATTTGTTAACGTTATAAGGAATTAACCTTTAAAAAAAATCGAAAAAACGTAACGTAATTTTTTCGGTTATCGATCCCTGAACATAATACATTTCTATTGCTGCACTCCCTAAGATTTCAACTAATTTACATACCCTGGGAAACCGACCAAATGGCACAGTGGTTAAAGTTTTGGCGTTTGGATCGGGAGGTACCGGGTTCGAATCCCGATAGGGGTTGGATGTAAAAGGAAATTTTCATCAATAGATTACGATCTGTGATTAAAAGGAACACAACTACGACCCAATATCGGCGTGCAAAACTCATGGGCCGACCCATCTTCCATGTCCATTATAGGCTGGCATGGAGCTTGCAATGCGCAGATAGTAACTTAAATCGGCCCTATAGTCGTACGTCTTCGATTTGGCAGATGATGCGTAAAGTAAGACGGAAAAATAAACCGCGAAAGAGCAGGGAGTGCTTCGGCCCCAAAACAGATGGCATGGATTTAAAAAAAAAAAATTCCTGGGAACTTAGAAGGTTCTTTTCTCACAAAGTAAAATGAATATGTATAATTGATTTATTCGTGTATATAATAAATTTTATATAACTATTAGTAAATTACTATTATTTACCAAATCAATCGATCGAAATTATCCCTCTTGCTTTATATTTTTTTTCAGGTTGCCAAACGTTTAGCTTCTTTCTGATTTCAAGTAAAAACCATTTAGCTATTTATCAACCTTATCTAATCAAGAATTCATTTAGCACGCTCATTCTAGATCTTAAACCACAAAAAGCTTTATTTACCATCCAACAAAAAGAATTTCAATTTTTTTTTTTTGTCAAAAATATGGTTTAAGCATTAACTCTCCTCTTCTCAAAAACATTTCTCCTACAAAACCTACTTCACCTTACATGATTCGTATGTAACAAATTAGTTGTTTGAAAATTACTCTTTACATATGTGTCTATTGGAAGCAAAACATATAGCAGTATACTCTTCCACCAACAATTTTTTTTCCTAGATTTATATAGCATTAGATTCGGAATTTTGAATACTATCATCTAAAATCTAATAAGTATTATAAAATATGTCTTATCACTTTTAAAAGTGGCATTCAAAATTGCTATTGGAATCAAAACATTATCGTATCCAGCAAAGAGTTTACAGCAAAACCTTATCTTATTCATTGAAAAAAGTTACAACATAATATACCTTATCCTTCATGTTGTTTTTTCTTACATTTTTATTTATGAAGAATAAATTACGTTATCCAATTTTACCCCGTTGCAAGAAAAAATTCTTCGTTTTCTACAATTTATGCAGTTATAATCAGTATTAATCTATAGGTGTTGTAAAATGTAGTTGCATTTATCGTAAAATTAATATTTTACCCTATTAACCCAGATATTGCCGTTCTCCTTTATAATGCCACAAAAAACATTGTACAAAACTGGAACACAACTTGCGGAAAGTTTTTTCTCGAAGGTCCCAGATATTGCCATTGTTCTTTATAACGCCTCACAAAACACTGTAGAAAATTCGAACACACCTTGTGGAAAGTTTTTTTTTCGAAGGTCCCAGATATTTCCGTTGTCCTTTATAGCGCCATACAAAACACTGCAGAAAATTGTGGAATGTTTTTTTTTTTCAAAAGTCCCGTTGGGCCTGTTTACTATATAAAGATTCATTCGTGGCAATGATTTTTAGTATTGAAATGTTTGTATTTAATTCGACAACATCTGACTTAAGATAAGTGACAACAGTTTTGCAAAACCTTTAACAAACGGTGGAAAAGCGCGGAAAGTAATAGTTAACAAATAAATATCAAAACCAAAAATATTTAGTGTGCAATATCTAATGCAAAAACGAAATTCAAAATTGGTTAGAATATGTCAAACCAGCTTTGCAAATATTTTGGGGATAAAGGTGCGAATAAAAGGGGTAACCAAAAGACATTTCATGCAAAATACGGCACCAGTAGAAAATCGTGGAGGCGATCGCATCTCTAAATCTCTAATAAATTCCTCGACAAACGAGAAGCTATTATCGGATTTGTTAAGCGATTTAAGATTTTAGAAAATCATTATTGTCGATGACGAACACAAAGACAGTATATGTGTGGGGAACTGCCTATTAATAGACTTTAAAGAATGTTTGTACACGATTTTCCAGATCTAGAAGTAAAAAAAGTTATTTCCGATACATATTTAACCGAAATTTTAATATCGGTTTTAAACTCTAATCGTCTCATATATGCAGTACTTGCCAATTGAACAACTAAAAGCTGAAACGGATCCGCAGAAAAAAAATGTCCTAATGACGACTTTAAGGGTGCACAAATTACGAGCAAAAGCATTTTACGGGTTGGCGAAAGAGAAAAAGGAAAATATGGAAACGTTTTCTTTTGATTGCCAAAAAAATATGTTATTGCCGAAAGTGGCGGACGAAGTTGCATATTACAGCAGACAGCTGTACTTGTACAATTTTGGAGTTGTTCAAGGAACTTCGATAGATCACCATAAAAGAGAAAATGTATTTCTCTATTTTTGGACTGAAAACGAGCGGCCCAAAGGGTCTAACAAAATTGCCTCAGCTGTTTATCACAGACTTCAAAATTCCGATTTTAGCAGCTTTATATCGAAAATCAGGCTTATAGGTGATGGTTGTAGGCCCAAAATAAAAATACCACTATGATGGATATGTGCTCTTATTGGCTAAGCATAGAGGCTCCCAGTCACATAAAGGAAATCGAGATTATTTTCCCTATCCCACGGGATAGAGTATTCGCTAATTAGGAAAAAAGTTAAACCGAAGGAGACAATAGTTAAACCGGAAGAATACTTCGAGCTTTACAAGGAGAATGAGACCGGTCAGAGGTATTTTAAATTCAATGTGTTGAAGAAATTTTCAATAAATCAACTTAATAATAACACGGTAACTATTCGTGAAGAAATAGCTTACCTGTCGGTAAGGCCAAATCGGGTTAAAAGAAAGGAAAATCTTTACGAAATATGATATTTAGTGTTCTCCTTCTCAATGTGCCGGTAAAAGTGGAAAAACTTAAGGATGTTGATCAATTACTCAAAAAACACTTCGGTGAAAATTAGCAATCAAATGAAGATCTTGCCTTTTACAAACAAGTACTATAAGAAACTGACTTACATCCGATAGAGGAGGAAATATGAGAAGCAGCTGATGAAGATGAAACCAACCTCAGAGTTTAGTATATACATAGTTAGATATTCAAAAGTCCAATGGTCACTTTATTTTAAGTTAAAAATAGTTTTAATTTTATATTACAAAATGTGATGTGTATGTTGAATACTTTGCCTTTAACAACTGAATTAAAATATATTTTAAAAAAATATCGTTTTTAAGCTGTTTAATTATTTAAAGCATATTCGAATCAAAACAAACGTTATCCATTTTTAAGTAGATTTTCTCTCGGAAATAATTAATTTGAGGCATAATTTTTTAACTTTAATTTACTATTCTTAATTATTAAAATTAATAAAACACATATAGATTTTCTTTTATTTTAAAAATGGAAGGATATTGCCATTTACCTCAAAATGACTTAAGATGCTTAAGAGCGTGTTTTGCTTTTAATACACACGTATAAAAACATTAGGCTTTATTACTTGCAATAAGAATAAGGAACAATTCCATTGCAGAATATTTTTACTGACCTTCACATGAAATTTATTTCAGTTATAATGTTTAGCACCTTTTCACATATTGTATTTTAAAAAAATTTTCATTCAGAAATAGTACATACAAATAAATGTATAATATATTTCAAATTCTAAAAATATAAACATTTTTTCATATTTCATATTCACCCTTATAATACTCGTACATCCATTCGGGTTTATATAACCTAAAGAGGTATGTATTATGTACATTTATGAAAATGTAAAAACATATGTTTATGCTATAATAATACATATACAAAACCCGTTAACTGTGATCTGGGCTCTGTTGTAAATTTGGGTAAACATTTTTCCCATACAGCTATTGTATCTACTAAGGCACATAATGTTAGGGTTAAAATTTTAAAACCATACAAATTGTGAAAAGCGGTGGTTGTTCTCGTTAGTTTTCTTAACATCACGACGCACACATAAGTGTGGCACATTCCAATACTTTTATTACCACAATTCATATTCGGTTTCATGGAGCTTTATATGTTTTGTAAAAATGCTCATAATTTTATTTTGTATACGTTCTATAAAGGTGGTAGAGCAAAATCCTGAGCAATGGAATGTATAAAACGACTAAAGTGAGTAAATATGTGGATGGGAGTGGGGTTTATGCTTACATTGAAGGGATTTTGCTTTCTTTGTTTGATAAACACACATCTTTATTTTTATTGAAAAAAAAGAATAAAGTAATAATGGGTTTAAGTTTTTGATCTTAGAAATAAATTATATAAATACATTTATAAAATATTCGCCTATTTCTGCTATTTTTAAAGATTATTTCTTTTACTAACAAAAAATATATTTGTTTGTTGATTTACATAGCAACTTTATAAGAAATAAAATTTTAACATAATTTTGTCAAGCAACACCGAGTTTTCAAAAACTAATTTTAATAGTTCAAAATGGACATATTTAATTTAAAAAAATTATATTAACTTAGAAGGTATAATAATGAATATAAAAATGAAGATGTGAATATGTTGTAACCAACGCCCGCCTTCTTTTACCACTAAAAGACATAGATCTCGAATACACCACACTTAATTTCTAAAGGGAAAAATTAAACTTACAATTTTGGAAAAAACTGTCTTGTAGAATCAAAAATGATTATCGCCGTTTAAGTTTCAGGAAACCAACAAGGTAAACCGTTGTTGATTTAGCCTTTAAATTTATATGAATCTTTTAATTATTTGTTGCTTTTTTGCAAATGATATACTTTTCTCCATCATTGCAAAAATTATAAAAGTTTAAAACAATTTATAAAAAAGCTTATGTAAAGGGTGATTTTTTTGTGGTTAGGATTTCATGCATTAGTATTTGACAGATCACGCGGGATTTCAGACAAGGTGTCAAAGAGAAAGATGCTCAGTATGCTTTGACATTTCATAATGAATAGACTTACTAACGAGCAACGCTTGCAAATAATTGAATTATATTACAAAAATCAGTGTTCGGTTCGAAAAGTGTTTCGCGATTTACGTCCGATTTATGGTCTACATAATCGACCAAGTGAGCAAACAATTAATGCGATTGTGACCAAGTTTCGCACTCAGTTTACTTTATTGGACATTAAACCAACCACACGAATGCGTACAGTGCGTACAGAAGAGAATATTGCGTCTGTTTCTGAGAGTGTTGCTGAAGACCGTGAAATGTCGATTCGTCGCCGTTCGCAGCAATTGGGTTTGTGTTATTCGACGACATGGAAGATTTTACGCAAAGATCTTGGTGTAAAACCGTATAAAATACAGCTCCTGCAAGAACTGAAGCCGAACGATCTGCCACAACGTCGAATTTTCAGTGAATGGGCCCTAGAAAAGTTGGCAGAAAATCCGCTTTTTTATCGACAAATTTTGTTCAGCGATGAGGCTCATTTCTGGTTGAATGGCTACGTAAATAAGCAAAATTGCCGCATTTGGAGTGAAGAGCAACCAGAAGCCGTTCAAGAACTGCCCATGCATCCCGAAAAATGCACTGTTTGGTGTGGTTTGTACGCTGGTGGAATCATTGGACCGTATTTTTTCAAAGATGCTGTTGGACGCAACGTTACGGTGAATGGCGATCGCTATCGTTCGATGCTAACAAACTTTTTGTTGCCAAAAATGGAAGAACTGAACTTAGTTGACATGTGGTTTCAACAAGATGGCGCTACATGCCACACAGCTCGCGATTCTATGGCCATTTTGAGGGAAAACTTCGGAGAACAATTCATCTCAAGAAATGGCCCGGTAAGTTGGCCACCAAGATCATGCGATTTGACGCCTTTAGACTATTTTTTGTGGGGCTACGTCAAGTCTAAAGTCTACAGAAATAAGCCAGCAACTATTCCAGTTTTGGAAGACAACATTTCCGAAGAAATTCGGGCTATTCCGGCCGAAATGCTCGAAAAAGTTGCCCAAAATTGGACTTTCCGAATGGACCACCTAAGACGCAGCCGCGGTCAACATTTAAATGAAATTATCTTCAAAAAGTAAATGTCATGGACCAATCTAACGTTTCAAATAAAGAACCGATGAGATTTTGCAAATTTTATGCGTTTTTTTTTAAAAAAAAGTTCTCAAGCTCTTAAAAAATCACCCGTTATATGAAGTTTGATTTTGGTGAAATAAAATTTTTTTCATTGAAACTAGTTATTTCCGGTAAAATTTAATAAAATGATCTGATTTAATTTTGTTTGTAATTTGATTCGAAAAACTTACTAGCAAAAAACGATAAAGCTCATATTTTTGGCTGCCATTTCCAGTGGACCGATTTCGTCCAAACATCATTGGTACCTCCCAATTTATGGAAAAATAAACTTCAGTATGAAGTTTCATCCCAATCAGTCAATCCATTTAGACTTTACAGAGGGCATAATATTAGTTAAAAAAGAGTTTTTTGTCAAAATCGTAATTTCCGCTTATTTTTTGGAAAACTGATGTGGTTGCAAATTTAATTTAGAAAAAAATTCATAATCGTTTTTCTTATAAATGATCTAGTTTTCCAAAATAGCGAAAAAGCTACTATGGAAGCAGCCCCTTCGGTGAACCGATTTCGGGCAAAAATCACTTAGAATCTTCCAAAGAAAATGTTTATTTATGAAATTTCATCCCGATTAGTCATTCCAACTGAACTGTAGAGAGACTGAATTTTGGTGAAATGAATTTTTTTATGAAAACTGGCGTTTCTGGTTGATTTGATCTAATCGATTTGATTCATTTGATGTCTGAAATACGATTTAGTATTTCTCGATTTGAATCTTTTTTAGTAAATGATATAAACTTTTCAAAATAATAACCAAATACGATAAAGCTTACTTCGTATGGAAAAAAATATAAGTATGAAGTTTCATCCCAATCAGTCAATCCGTTTGGCCTGTATAGACGCCGAATTATAGTTGAAAAATAGTTGTTTGTGAAAACTGTCAGTCCCGCTTATTGGAAAACTGATGTGGACCGATATTTTTGAGTTATTTAATTTAGAATCGTTTAGTTCATAAACGTTGATTTTCTTGTAAATGTTATAATTTTCCAATATTTAAAAGAAACAAAAATCTGCTATGGATGCCGAAATTTCCGAAGAACCGATTTCGGAAAAAGATCACTGGAATCCCCCAATTTATGGAAAATGCTTAAGGACTAAGTTTCTCTCCGATCAATCAACCAGTCTGGGCTGTACAGAAGAAATAGACATTTAGCCTGCACGGCACACACATATAGCGAATGATAAATCTGGAAAAATCTCTACTATAATTTTTTTTTTAACTTCGTTAAAGCAAATGTAATATCGATCCCATATAATTTTTTTTTAAATATTTTGTTTTCGATGCGGGTTAGTTACGGCGGTCCTGTAATCAATCGACGGGAGCGGTAGCTAGCGAGTATAAAATAAACTATGATCTTAGCATACTTGATTAATATTGTTATGTCTCCGTAGCAGCGCGAAGCAGTGTTTTTGGAAATTAAACGAAAATGAAATTTATGATTTTTCCCATCACGTACATGTCATTCTTAGCTATTGGTTTCTTTCAATGTATGTCTTCAAAAGAAGATGTATACAAATTTATACGATTAGGGTTTGAAGAAAACTGAAAGGTGTAATTTAAATCAATTGTAAAAAATTGAAATGTTTTGTACGTACTTGTGTGTTTTGCCGATATAAAGATTGCATAAAGATCATAAATGGTTTGATTAATAATATTTCTCAATCGGATAATTGTTGATACTAGGTCATAATTTGGACAATACAACATAAATTTATAAATCTCATCTCCAAAAAAAAAATCATCTTAAAAATATAGGGGCTTTCAATCTGAATTTCAAGTAGTGAATAATTCTGAATTTCAATGGCGAAATAATAGAATAACAGCTGAATAATTGGAACTATATAGCGATTCAGTGAAATTTTGTATAAATAAACCAAATTAGTTTTGTGATTATGTATTATTTTACCCCTTCACTGAACAATAAAAGAAATATTCTTACTCAAATAAAATTTGTCGACTGGCCCGGATGGTTTTATAAAAGCCTACTTTATGATTTTATTTTAGCAGACATTTTCATACTAAATATGCACAGAATCACTATACTAGTTTAGTAAGACCAGTTTAGACCGATCCGTAAGAGCAAAGTTAAAATAAGTAAGATTTATCGCCCTCGTTAGTAGAGTTCAATTCGGGGGTGATGTGAAAAAAACTAAACAACTGCAAAAAGTTCCGAAAATACGTAACATTTTTTGTATCCATGATACGTTTATCGAACTAGAATTTCTACTAAACTAACGCCTAAAATTTCGTAACCATTATTCGATAAGCCGGCGCTATGAACTATTTCTCTCATTTCCAATCAGGAACTGGGTGGTCTTTTCAAATGACCAATTTTAGTCTAATAATTTGCGCTAGTACTATCAGTTTAAAAACAGACAAATGTTTTGTCACGGAGAGTTTCGATGTTTGCGTTTTTCTTAAAAGTTTTACTGTTCTGTAAACTGAACTAGTTTTGAAATTTAATGAATGGCATAAATCAACATGAGTAGTTTGCGTTTTCGTTGATAGGTTTAAAGTTTTTCGAGCAGCCCTAATATCTTCTAGCGAAATTAGAATAACGTCTTTATCTACCCATATTGCATTGGTAGCACATGAACTTTTGTTATATGTCAAATGCAAAAGATTTATTAATATGTCGATACAACTCTGTCTACGAGTATATATATATTAGTAAAGTTTACCTTCCCTTATTTCTAACTCACAGCGATAGTCTATTTTAAATAATATACCTCAATAGGTTCATAGACTATTTATGTTTAGAATTTGTGTAGTTGTATCCTGAATCCGAGTTACCTCTATACATATATCGTTGTTCGTTTGCTGACCTATTTGAGAAAACTCAATTACTATTTTTTAAGCCAACTTTTTGCTAAAGAATTTTTACTACCCAACTTTTCTTTTGAAAACTAATTCCCCCAACACCATACAATAATTAAATGGACTATTGAACCAGAAAGTATTGCCAATTAAATTGATAAAAAAATGTTTATGTTCAACATCGTTTTACATGTAGAAACTACAAACAAAAATTTAGTATGGTAATTTTGTAGGGTGATTCGCTCCCTCACAATAACTTCCTGCATATTCATTGATGTAATTTTGGATTATAATAATTAACATTAAAAATAGATTACACGTATCTTATTCAACTTATTCACCATTATGTGAATTTTTATTTTTTTACTACATTCGGAATGTAGCAAACAATGTATTATGGAAACGAAGAGCTTTTTCGCATGAACTCTTTTACAGTTTTTGTTTTATAAGATACATGAATATGGGCCACAGCATGATTTTTTGACATGCTATGACGATTTTATGATGTAGGACGATGTGTTTGTAAAGGATGTCCAAATTGGAGAAAATCAACCGGTCAGATGAATAGATAATTAATTATAGTTTCTGGTTTTAGAATTTGAACTCAGGGTTTTCAAAATGTGGGTTATGAAGCGTTTTAAAAACTCGCCGCTTTGTTGATAAAACGTTTACTTGTCTGAGTACGAAATATGGTATTTATGTAGAACGTTTCATTTAACTTCACTTATTAGGATAAAAGATACAATCTTGAATTGCAAGAATTCCTAATTATATTTAGTCAAATGACCCATTATACTGTGTTAATAGTATAATGACACCGGCTATTTTTCAGCGTCTGAAAAATCCAATTGAAGTGAGCAAAATAATATGCATCCAAAATACTAACAAGAGTAATACACTATAGACATGAAAAAATGCTAAAACGTAAAAAAAAATTCGTAGCTCAATCAAACTGTTCTAGCATAATCGAGCAACTTTTCAGAAAAATGAATTATTTTGAATTATTTTTTTAAGACGATGATTATGGGTTTTGACATTTTAAAAATATGTAGTTTGGAAAATATGTAGTTTGAAATCGATAAATAAATAAATTTAAAATAATAATAATTTATAAGTTTTGATTTGAAGTGGACGAAGATATTTATAATATCATCTATAAGAATAAATTTTTGCGTGTCATTAAATTTATTACATACACTGGCGCGCAAAACTGAGTACATGTTTTTCATATTTCTACTTACAGGGACATAAAATGATAAATAATAAAATACATTTTATTAAACTTTCAACAATTATTTCTTTTTAACAAAAAATGAAGTCACTTAATACTTAATAAACACATTTTTTTTAACCACTTGTTTTTTATTTCGCAAATTTATATTTTTTCAATATTTTCAAAAAGTTTAAAAAATCACTCGATCGATTTCGACTTGTTAGGTCATCATAACGAGTATCTACTTAATAAGTCGAAATCGATCGAGTGATTTTTTAAACTTTTTGAAATATTCAAAAATTATAATTTTGCGAAATAAAAACCAAGTGGTTAATAAAAATGTGTTTATTAAGTGTAAGTGTGTTTTGCCACGTGCCCACGACAAATAGTGTATAAACACAAAAAATTATATATGTACAAAAACAAAAGGCAACTCAATTAACTCAGTTGCCTAGACACCCAACTTTGAACAATTTTCGCCGTGTGTTTGGGGTCTCCGTGCTGTTGGAAAATGAATTCTTCCTCGGGATACGCGCTATGATCCACAAAATCGGGTAAATTGGTTTGAAGAATTTGGAGATAATCCTCTTTCTTCATTATTCCATTGATTTTTACAAGTGGTCACAAATGGTACCAAGTGAAGCAACCCCACACCATCAAACTACCTCCACTATGTTTGATAGTTTGTTTCACATGATGCTTTTGAATAATTGCATGAGGTCTACTCCAGAAATATTCCTTCCCATCAGATTGGATTCAATTAATTTTTGTCTCATCAGATCAAATAACCCGTTTTCAATCTTCTACTATCCAATGCTCAAGTTTTTTGCAGAATTTCAGACGCTCTTTTATATTCTTATCGGACAGAGCTGTTTTTTTTAACTGCTGGTACTAAGCCGACCCTATGGAGCGCTCTACGAGCAGTCCATTCACTTACATGTTTATTTACAGCATTAGCAACTTGCTTAAGTGTTTTTAAACCTCTATTTTTCATCTCTCGTACCATTAATCGCGCATCTAAATCTTTTAGTAATCTTGGACGACCTCCAGTATTCGGCATAGAAGTTACATTTCGTCGTTTTTGTACAACAATCAGCAATTTGCCTGGATGTGTTTCCACTTTTAGTCATAGGTATTATATTAGTTTCTGTGTCTAAGGCAATTTTCCTCATTTTTTCTTTATTTTATTATGTAAAAATACTAAAACTGATTAAAAACGACCTCACTTAACAACACTAAAAACAGAAAATAAATGACAGGCTACCAGACATGTTTAACGGTAAATTTGAAATTTCACAAAAAAAAGAACAGCATACTTTGATTTTATTTATTCAAAACATGCAAAACTGAGTGAATTGAATTGCCTTTTGTTTTTGTATATATTTTTTTTTTTTTTGTTTTTGTGATACAAATTATCATTCTACTACTGAATACTACATTTTTTATTAAAAGAATAAAAAAAATTGTTGAAAGTTTCATAAAATTTACTTTATTATTTATCATTTTATGACCCTGTAAGTAGAAATATGAAAAACATGCACTCAGTTTTGCTCGCCAGTGTTTTAATAAATTGAAAATTATGTTAGATTTGGAAGACGAAATAATAATGGCCGCTAACATTCGTTTATTACATAAGAGTGAGTGCATATATTTTTAGAAGTATGTATGTATCGAAAAATAATACAATTACGTAGAAATATTCTTCTAGGTAGCTACTACGAAGGGAAACTGAAGGTTGTATCAATAAATTACTGAAAGAAATTCAAGATGAAAACATAAAATTCTATAAAACAATTTTAATTATGAAACCGGTCCAGTTTCAATCAATATTAGAAAAGGTACCACCTTTTATAAAGAAAGAAAATACGATTATGCGAAATAGCATAGAAGGGCTCCAGATTATACTAAAATATTAATTTAATTAAGAGAATTAATTTAATTAACGTGTGTTGTGTTTTGATGTTGTGTTTGCGATGTGACATTTAAATTGTATATTGGTGAACCCTTAGTAGAAAAAATTGGGTTCATCTAAACTAAAACTAAACTAATATTTCTTTGAAAAAATAGCAATGTTTTATTTTATGAATCTGTATTTCTTCGCTATTCCACCAGTCCAAACTAGGATTTTTGAGTCCCGCTTCATTCTTCGTTTTACCCCTTTTACCTATAAAACCAGTTTTCTTTTATCCGGTTTTATAGGAAAACCGGAAAAAACGAAGAATGAGACCGGACTCAAAAACCGGTAGTGTGAACGAACATTCAGACTAAAAACTTACTAAAAGATTTTATTCTAGGATTTAGTATACATAATTTGGACCTATCAGTTGGTAAGCTAGTATATTTTGACTATTTTTAAAGAAAACATACTAATAAAATACATGACATATTATGTAAACCTATTTTGGTATTTTTTTTAAGTGTATCGTTAACATCGTACGAGTTCCGAGGAATCATCATCTCGGGCATTAACATAAAATTTTTGGATTATTTTATTTATCAAAAATATTAATATATAAAAACAATTGTGACTTTTATTAAAATAGACTATTTATTAACCAAACCGTTAATACAAATTAATGTGTCTTATATTTTTTTTAAATATTTTTTATAAAATCAAGAATATTAATTAATATAATATGTATTTTAAGTAGTACCCTAAGTATTAGAGTTACATTGTACATTAAAAAATAAAATATAAAATTGTACATATAAATGTGATTCCCCATTTCAATTTAAAAGGTTTATCTTGAGGTAAAAGTTATGTAACAGGCTGATCAAGTCAGTCAAAAGAAGAATTCAATTTTGATTCTTTTTTTTAACAATCAATTTTTTACTTTTTACGACGTATTGACATTTTCAAATTTTGACATAACACTAAATATTATATATTATTAAAACGTGAATTAACAAATGAGCAAGATTGGATTAAAATTTCCGAAGAGTTTCGTGAAATATAGGGTTTTCCTAATTGCATAGGTGCAAATAACACATAATGTTAATATATTAATATGTATATTATTATATTTTTTGATTGGGCTGAGATCCGGTTTAAAAAGAGATATAGAGCGAAAACGTGTACCTATACTACCACCGTGGCACTTACCAGGGACTGAAGTAGTCTCGCCATTTGTGTTCGTAACTGATGATGCCTTCCCATTGACGGATTACTTAAACAAGCCATATTTTAATAAAGACCTTTCTATAAATCAAATCCGGTTCAATTATATGTTGTCACGAAATCGGCGAGTCGTAGAAAATGCGTTTGGCAAGGTAGCTCTAGCATGTATATGCTTACATAATTATTTAAGAACAAATAATTTAAAAAATAATAATTCGCTTGATATTATAGCACCAAAATATGGCGTAGCTTCATTAAATTCTAACAATTTTATTTTAACAAATCATTGCGGAGTAAATACTGCTCCACTAAAGTAAGCACTTGAAATTATAGAAGGCAATTTGAAAACTATTTTGCAAGACATTATTCCGATATAATTTTAAATTTGATTTTATAATTAAAATACAATTGTTTTGATATGTATTCAATTTATTTGAAATAAAAAATTTATTATTCCAAATTTACGTTATTTTTTTTTTTCATTTTGCTCACATTAAACTTTAGTTAGGTCTTCATACATCACATATTTTTTGTGTGTTCCACTTTTTCGCCATAAAAAAGAATGATTTCAATATTATTTTAATTTATAAATAAACTGACAATCATCATATGTAAACATCCCGTCATTAGGGAACGTGTTATTTAGCTCTTGTATGAGTTTCGTCCAGAATAATTATTTTTTGATTTGTTTTTGTATTTGACTCTACTGGGGTTCCAGAAAAATTCATTAATTTTTATTTTATCGATTATGAACAAGACGTGACAATCCTTCTATATAAATTTTACTTGATCCATGGTAAATTTTCGGGTTTTCAAGAGAAACACGCAATTCTATACGCAGTTGTTATATATTTTTACAAACAGACATCAGCTGTCACATAAAAATGTAGTGGTCTACTGCAGTTTCCTCCTTCGTTCTTTACTATAGTTTTATTGCACTTTACAACGGCTGAAAAAGTTTAACAAAAAGCCAGTATCATAATACCAATAGATTCGGATACCCTAAATATTACAGTAACCTCGTACCTTAAAATATAAAATTGTACATATAAATGTGTTTCCCCATTTATATTTCAAAGGTTTACCTTAAGGAAATAGTTATGTATAATAGGCTGATCAAGTCAGTCCGTGAGATCTTACATTACTTTCAATTTTAGCCATTTTCATTACAGGTAATGACCAGAGAGATTTGAAGATTTGCTCGGTGAATGTAAATAAGAAAATCTCAAGCGTTTTTTTTTTAGTAAAAAATCACAACAGAAATGGTTCAAATAACGACAGATATTGGGCCATTTCTACATTACCATTTTTGGCATTATTTACTAGCACAAGATAAGTTTTCACAAATTAGATTTGGGATTATTGTTTCGGAAAGTAATTACTACTTCCAGCCTTTAATAGAAATATTCATTTTTACAAAATTTCAATTAATAAATTTTCCAAGTCGTTTACTCAAAAACATAGATGAACAAAAACTTGGTGAAAACGAAGTGAAGAAGAAAGTACTGCTAACCCAATACAAATAAACTAGAATTGAATTTATCCAAAAGTAAAATAGCAACTGTTATGGTTTTCATTATATAATTTTTCCTTTTTATATTGTCTCTCAATTACCCTGATTCTTTTATACAATCTTTGTGTAATGTATACAGATAACGTAGATGGATTTTTCTAATAAAATTTAAAAAAATATCCAATTGCTTTTAATATTTAATATGGATACAAAAAATCCAAATTTACTTAATAATATTCCATTGCCGATGTTCGCCTTTTTTGTGGTGAATTAAGCTGCAAAATTTATAGATCTATAAAAAACAAATATAAAGCCAGATCCTAGATAAATTAATTATTAAGATTTAATGGATAAATTTTATTTATGGCAGTCTGTAACAATGGTAATGAAATATATGTCATTGTTATTTTATTATTTAGAGTATAATGATCCACAGTTTATTTTTATTTAATTTTTCTGTTAATGGTTTATATAGATGTTTTAGTCGCAAGTTATACTAAAATATAGGAATCATTAGTATAACTGGCATTTCTATTTATAACTGACGAAACAAATTTTCATAAAAGTCTTTAAACTTTGATAAAAATATCCCTAACACCGCAATGAAATTTTGAAACGTTAAATATAACATTGACACCTTTTCTTCAAACAAGATGATTCGAGATGGTTAAGGTACAAAGATGTTGTTTTGCTATTTTTATTAGAAATTTGCATTCAGACAACATAATAAATATTAATAAAAGACTAATGTACACAAGGAAAAAAAATCGCTAAAACGTATGTTAGAAGAGGTCTAGACATTAGATTAGTCAGTAACCGGTACGTGCGTTCATTTATAAGTCCTCGATACCCAATAAATTTTACTGAATAAACCATTATACACTTATACGTTCGGCCCTCAACGAAACATTTTCATTCAAAAGCATTCTATTTTACACTTATTTTAATTTCAAGAATCAAAACGGAAAAAAAGTATATAAATAAAACGGATAACCCGAATTGTATTGCTCAATTCAACTGGAAATTTTGAAATGAAAAACGTTTTTGCCGCTTGCTGTGTTAAGGATGAAAGGACATTAAAGTAGTAGAAATGTTAAATGGTTGGTTTGTAAAAAAATAAAATAATCTTGTGTTTGTTCTTTTGTTATTTATGCACGGTATACAGTGAAATTGAAAGGAACAATTTCAGAAAAAAAAATTCTTAAAGGAGTAAGATTAGTTTCAACAGTTTTGTGAACTAGTGTGTTTGAAACGTTACAAAAAAATTTATTCAAGAATTAAATAGATAGATAGATGGATAGGCAATTTACAACACACGGTAATTACGTCGATTTTGTTAACGTACTATACAAACAACACAGCAATAAGTAAATTGTTACGAATTTCGGGCACTCGGTATGGATTCGTACACGATCTTGCAAATGAAACACTCAGCGATTTAAGTTGCAAATTTTACTTCCTGCTCACTTTTTGACTTGCACTGTTCACTGGTTAAATTACAACTGTCTCTGTATCCCAAATTGCTCGCACTTATATATTTGTCTTTCGCTGTTCGCGATTATTGTTTTTATTGCATCTGGCGATGTATGTGTATTACAATTTTAAATCATTTTCCTTTAATCTTCAAGCCGCCGTTTACAATTGCTTTCGTTATCTCTATATTCCCCTCTACTGGACTTCCACCATTCTAAAATCCAATTTTCAATCAGTATTGGAGAAATACTTGATCCAACAACATCGACGATGTTAAGAATAGTAATCGCATAATAAAATTATCTACTCCAGTCTTAAACTGGTTTTGAACTCGTGATCTTTGGCGTGATAGCAGTTGGCGGTGTACGAGTATACCTTAAGCACTCGACCACCAAGGAATATGCATGTGTAGAGTAGAAATCGTAACACTACCCCCACCTAACCCAATTTTCAAAGTAAAACCCTTTGAGTCGAGAATCGGTACGATTGACCTTGCTTGATGTTATTACAATATTTGGTAAAAATGGAAAGCCACAGCATCGTTTGGTATCACAAAAAAACTGTCGATTTTTATATACTTAAGTTTTTGTTTTTATAAACGTTTTGAACGATTTTAAATCTTAACAGAATCGAAAACGAAGCTTAGTTAATTAACATCTTGAAAATGCGTATTCTTTTTGTTCTTGTAAACGCAATGACGAATATACGTTTTCTTGTGGTACTTAATGAGAATGAAAGAATAATTTTCTGAAATATCAATTTAAGTGTACGTATATATAAAGAGTGTACTACGACATTTCGGTTTTCAAAATCTAGGTTTCCAAAATCGCGGTTTACAAAATCCTGGTTTTCAAAATCCCGGTTTTCTTTTCTTCTAGTTCTAATTGCACAAAATAATTAATAAAGTATTTTAATTGCAAGATTTGGTACTTGCAACATTTTGTAATTGCAACATTTTGTAGTTGCAAGATTAATAAAAAAGCAATATTTTGTTAATACAACATTTTGAAATGCAATAATTGTAGAGCTGACAGCTTCGATAACTCTCACGGGCACTTAGCCCTCTATCCAAATTCCATCCATATTAGCCATTTTCTAGAACTTTATCGCAAACTCATTTTTGAATTTTGTCAAAAAAATAAAAATTCAAACCGGGATTTCCTAAAATCGGGATTTTTTTTTTGTACAAAACCGGGATTTTGAAAACCGAGATTAAGAAAAAACCGAAATTTCGTTACACACCAGTATATAAATGGATGGTAGGAAGAGAAAAGGGCAAAACCATCGTCATTCATTTTCTGTCTCTGAGAAGTGTCATTTTTTGCATAAGACACTACTACGTGTTTAATTATGAAATGTGTATTTCAAACAACAGCTGGTGCACTGGAGGCAACACAAAGTCATTTTTCTTCATGACAATACTCCAACACATATGCTAAAATCGATTCCCGAAGCTTTGGAATCACTCAACTGGGAATTTGTGGGAACCATGCGGCTTACGCACCAGACTTGGCTCCTTCCGATTACCACTTGTTTGCATCGGTAGGTCACGCACTTGCTGTGCAGTGCTTTGGTTCGAATGATGATGTGAAAAAATGGCTCGATGAATGGTTCACAGCAAAAGGGAAAGACATCTTGGCTTTTCTTATTTAAGTAAAAGGAATTTTATTGGGGATGCGCTGTTACATTTCATAATGAATGGAATAAATTTCATTTTCATTATAAAACGTTGTACTGGCTAAACGTTATAACAAACGTTATACATTCCATTATATTTCAGCATATTTTTGAACTTGACCTAACCGATTTCAATTTTTTTGCTTTTATCATATTCCTATGTATATTTTTGGTAAGTTTTATGACCTCAATTGTCCCGTTATACGGTTAGAAAATTGATGGGTTTTTTCCATTTTTAATAAAATAAATTTTAGAGGTTATATTAAACGGGTTTCTGGTTCCACTGAAGGTATCGTTGAAAGTGGTATTACTTTAGAGAGACCTTAGATAGTGTTAAATTATTGAATAAACAATTTCATGTAAAATAATAATGAGCTGAGTAACAAAATATAAGGTATGTTGAAGCACATTTAATTACCCGACGTATTAGTCAAATTATTTGCGTTGCAAATTTTGTTACTCAGCCGATGACTAATCGCCTACCTTCGCGATCCATAGATTAATTTTTATTCCTTATTTTTGTCCCTCCTTCTTTTATTAATTTTTTGCTTTTTTCTATTATATAACAAAATTTTTATTTTTAGAAATCAGTAGATACTCCTGATGATGACCTAACAAGTCGAAATCGATCGAGTGATTTTTTAAACTTTTTGAAAATATTCAAAAAATATAATTTTGCGAAATAAAAAACAAGTGTTTAATAAAATGTGTTTATTATATATGTGTTTATTATATTATTGTCCTGCAAGAAATACTTCAGAAGCTAAACGCTATCAATTTGCATCTGGCTGGACAAGACCAAAGACTAGAACCTATGGGCGAGCTACTGAAACAACAAGAACAGAGACTAGGAACACTAGAAAATGCATCTATGATCCGATGCATCGAAGATAAAAGAATAACGGATGCGTCAAGCAAAACTAGTAACTCCACTAAAAACATTAATTCTAGTCAAAATTGATAATTTTGTATCAAGAAAAAATAATGACACACTATTTAAGAATTGCTACCTGGAATTCAAATGGCCTAGCGCAACGCATTTCAGAATTAGAAGTATTTTTAAACATAAAATAATTGATATTTGCCTAATCTCAGAAAGTCATTTTACCAGAACCTCGTATGCCAAAATACGTGGATACCAGTGCTATCAAGCTCTACATCCAGCAGAAAGAGCTCGAGGCGGGACAGCAATCTTTATTAAGGATAATATAAAACACCACGAAAAATTAAAAATAGAGGAGGAAGCTATGCAAGTAGCTACTGTATCTATCGAAACCAAAAATAACAAGAGCTATAGCTAGAAGAACTAGAAAACCTCATTGAAAGTGTGCAAAAAGCGGCCTGGGAAAGTACTCCTGATCAGCAAGGAATATTACAAAAAAGTATATACTATCAAGTTGAAGTGAGAGAGTTGGTTAACGAAAAAAGAAGAGCTCGTAAGACTTGGAAGAGACCCAGAGTAGCTTCTGAAGACAAAACAATCCTAAACAACTTGTGCAAAAAACTTAAACTACTTATAAAGGAGATTAAGAATGAGTCAGTTGCAAGTTTCATAAGTAATCTGATACGTAAACCTGACACAGACTATTCCCTGTGGAAAGCCACCAAAGGTTTAAAAAGGCCTAAAATGCAAGTGCCACCCATTAGAATGGTTGATGGAACCTGGGCTCGCAGCGACAAAAAAGCTGATCTGATTGCCGAACACCTAGAAAATACCTTCAAACCACCAACTGCACAAGCGGATAATGAATATCTAACACCTATAAGTAAAGTAGACGAGGCAACCGTGCTACCAGTTACTCTGAAAGAAATCAAACAAGAAATAAAACATCTCAAAGATAAAAAAGCCCCTGGATACGACTTGATAACGGGGTAAATAATCAATACTCTACCAGAAAAAGCACTAAGGAAACTACAGCACATAATCAATGCTATCTTTAGACTATGTTATGTTCCGAGACAGTGGAAAGTAGCGGAAATCATAATGATTCCAAAGCCTAATAAATCACTAAATGACAAAACATGGTATAGGCCTATTTCTTTGTTAACAACAACATCAAAGATTTTCGAGAGACTGTTTCTCAAGAGATTAAAGCCAATTATAGAGATCAGAAATCTTATACCAGAACAACAATTTGGGTTTCGAGAAAGGCACTCAACAATAGAACAGGTACATAGATTACTGATACAATTGAGGAGGCGCTGGAAAAAAAGGAAGTATGTTCAGCAATATTCTTAGACGTAGCCCAAGCATTTGATAAGGTTTGGCACCGTGATCTAGAATTTAAGCTCCAACGAGGTTTGCCAAAACAACATTTTCAATTGCTAAAGTCTTACATCAACGACCGTTACTTCCGGGAGACAGGAAGGGGATTACTCTAAACTGAAGAAAATATTGGCAAGGATTCCACAAGGCAGTGTTCTAGGCCTCGTATTATACCTCCTGTATACAAATGATCTACCAAACATAAAAGAAGCTAGAATAGGAACGTTTGCTGATGACAAAACTGTTATGACCACCGATGCTAGTATTGTTGAGTCCACAAGAAAACTACAAAATGCTGTTGGTATGGTGAATAACTGGACAAAACAATGGAGAATAACACTTAACGAATCGAAATCAACACACATCAACTTTACAAATAAGAAATTAGAATATATTCCGATTAGACAGAATTCACAACAAATACCATATTCTGACAATCCTAAGTACCTGGGCATGACGCTAGACTCTAAACTCCGGTGGAAAGCGCATGTTAAAAAAAAGGCAAGAACTGAATTTAAAATTCAGAAAAATGCACTGGCTTATTGGAAGAAACTCCGAACAAACTGCTGTTATATAAACAAATCCTAAAACCTATCTGGACGTATGGTATACAGCTTTGGGGCTGCGCAAGGAAAACTACAGTGAAGTAAGCTCCTTAGTATATTAGAAACGACAATCTCCATCGAGACTTAAACATGGAATACGTCAGCGATGAAATACAAAAATTTGCAAGGGTTATGTACTACGACTACAGCAGCATGACAGCGAGGAGCTGCGGAACCTACCGGATCGCACCAATGGACCAAAGTGCCGGCAAATAGTGTAAAAGTATATATATATATATATATATATATATATATATATATATATATATATATATATATATATATATATATATATATATATATATATATATATATATATATATATATATATATCCCTTTTTCAACCAAGAAAAAAAATAGCGCAATTTTAGTCCAACTGGTCCTTTGTAATAGGCCTTCCCTAGGTGAAAATAAACAAAATAAATTAGAATTTTAATTAATTTTTTTTTTAATAATATCTACAAATAACTTATTACCTTACTTACTCTAATCAAACTTTGATCTTCCATTTTTTTATATTATTCGATGATATAAATTTAAAATAAATGAAAAATGTGTAGTATTTTTTATATAATTTTTATTTAATTATTAAATAAAATTATGATTATTAATTTTTAAATACAATTATGATTATTTATAAAATAAATATTTTTAAACGACCGATGTTGTCGGATTAAAATTCAAAACTGAAACAGTTTAATTTTTTAGTCCCGTAAACGACTACATGCGTACACAAATATTAGTAATAAAAATCTTTTTTAAAATATTTTTAACCCATATCTTCCCAATATGTGATATATTATACGCAAATCACTACTTTCTTAACATCTTCTCTCTTGAATAATATACATACATTTTTTAAATTAGTGTTTGAGGATGGTGTATACTAGCAATGCCTTCTACGACACGCTAAAGCCTCAACCAGTCTGGAATAAGAAAATAAAAAGTACGAATTTTAACCAATTGTTTTTCTTTTTTTTTGACATTCGAACCAGTCAAAAATAATAATCTTAAGTAACAACTCAACAGCTGTTCGTTTATAAACAGCTGTTTTTGTTGTGAAATGTTTTTTAGAGGAATTTCATATATATTTTCAATAAATTCACTTAATTTTTAAACAAATCCCAATAAAATAAAACAGTCAGTTTTTATTGATAAATGATATATTGATATACATACAATAATAAATTGATATTACTAATGAAAATGTACACATACAAAAATGCTTTTACATGACAATGAAAAAAGGATTATAGTTTTAAAATAGCGTTATACCACAACTATAATACCATATTTTTTTAATAGCTATTACACTTTCATATCAAATAAGTAGGTGATAAAGTAATAAAGTATTCTACTTCGGATTTACACCAGCATACATTTTTTGCTACGAACTTTTATTCTACTAATGTAAATGTGGTAATGCATAATTAAAACATACAAGTCATATAATTTATTGAAAACAATGATTCGAAAAAACTCCAACCCATAAGGGTGGATCTAGTTAAAAAGGGGTAAAAAATTTAATATTCGCTTGGAGCCAACCTACAAAAATGGACCGCTAACAAAACATTGAATTTTACAACAATATTAGCAAGCATAAGAGCAGATGGCCGGTATTGTAGTGTGTCATCAGTTTATGCCCCTATTCTAGATTACTCATAATCATAAAATGAATTTTCAGGTGCACTTAAGTGCTGCGAAAAATAGTATATAAATAAGATATTTTAAAATGTTTGAATTCAGTTACAGTTAGTTGTTCATAATAAACACAATTTTAAATATCGTATATTTTCTAAATAAAGATAAAAGTTTTAATTTAAATCAGTTTAAAGTGCACAATATGAATCAGGAAGGGCAATTATCCCAACTTGATAAAGTAAATCAATTATTAATTCAAATGAAAAGATTGAAGGATCTAAAAGAAAGAAAGAGATCTTGTAAGGTGCGCAAAATAAATAAAACCAGAGAACTGCACGGTTATTTTCGGGTAACATTTTTAAAAATTAAAGAAGTAGATCCTGGGAAGTTTTTTATTCATACAAGGATGGATAAACAAACATTTGAAATGTTCTTGGGATTATTGAAATCCAAAATGGAAGAAACATCGAAGAAATGCCTGATTAACACTGAATGTCGTCTAGCATTAACTCTACTGTAAGTAAATTGGAGCTGCTTTTTAATCATTAATTACTCTTATCTAACTTAAAAATGTTTCATTCCAGATACCTCTCTCAAGGAACTTCCATTCAGTCGTTGGCGTGGAGCTGGAAAATGGGAAAAGAAACGGTACGACTCATTATTCTGGAAACGTGCGAGGTAATTTGGAATGTAATTGGCCCTCTCTATGTTTCGGAACCTAACATTAGAGATTATACAACAATTGAAAAGGACTTTTGGGAATTGTGGAATCTTCCAAATTGCTTAGGCGCGATAGATGGCAAGCACGTTGCAATACAGTGCCCACCTGGATCTGGCAGCCAATTTTTTAATTACAAAAAGTTTTTTAGTATAGTTTTAATGGCTGCCTGTGATGCCAGGTACATTTTCACACACATCGATATTGGTGCATACGGGTCGCAAAGTGACGGAGGTAACAAAATTATATTTTCTATTGCTATAAGTTTTTTAATTTTATTTTATTTTCAGGAATTTTTAACATTAGCAACTTGGGAAAAAAAAATTTGCAACAACCAATTGGTTATGCCGGCGTCAAAGGATTTACCAGGAACAACAATAAAATTACCTCACTTTTTTGTTGGTGATGCAGCTTTCCCGCTTACCCAGCATATTATGAAACCCTATCCCGGAACAAGTTTATCAAAACCGAAGGAAATATTCAACAAACGTTTATCAAGAGCTCGCAGAGTAATTGAAAATTCCTTTGGAATATTGGTTAGCAGGTGGAGAATTTTGTTAACCACAATAAATATGATGCCAGAAAATGCAGAAAAAGTTGTATTAAGTTGTGTTGCCTTGCACAATTTTCTTCGTTTAAATAAAGAAAGCTCCCAACTGTACGTACCCGTAAACTATGTAGATTGAGAAGATTCCAATCATATGGAACAACAAGGATTATGGCGCACAGAAATAAGCCATTCATTGGAATCAATAGTTCCTTCACATAATTTACACGTTTTGGGTGGTAAAACAGCTTTACAAATGAGGGAACAGCTATGTTCGTATATAAATAATGAAGGACGTTTGGATTGGATGCATTAAATAAATAAATAAATAAACTATTTTGTATTGTTTTTAATAAATAAAATGTAATGAATTTAAATTTCAATAAATGTTTATATGAATGTAATATCTTTATATTATTCTTTTATTATACTAAAAAAATGTTTATTCAGTAGAGTAAATACAGTCGTTTTTATTGCAAAATTAATTTGTACATACTTAATTCTAAAAGGGAATATTGTCAAAAATTCAAAACAAATAAATATATTTATATAGCATATGAAATATTTTTAAATTATATCAAAAAAATTGTTTATTTGGTAACAACAGTCGTTTTCATTATCACATTTTAATGTAAAATTAATTTGTACTTAATTCTAAAAGGAAATATTGTCAAAAATTCAATATATATATATATATATATATATATATATATATATATATATATATATATATATATATATATATATATATATATATATATATACAGTAGATTTCGTCTATAACGACCATCAAGGGACCGATCAAAATTGGTCGTTATATCCGAATTTCGTTATAAACGAATTTTTTCTTTTAGTGAAGACACAAACTCCAATACTAAACATAATGATTATTAAGCCAATAATTGATTTTTTGTGGTAAATTAACGCATTTTTATTATTTAAATTCAATTCATATTATATAAATATAATATGATTTTTGATACAGCAACCGCTTCTCCCGAAATTTTTCCAACCACTATATTGTGTCTTTGACGAAAACGGTACACTCAGCTGTCGCTACAAGTAAAATTTGACTTACCAATTTTTTCAGCGAATTCATTAGCTTTTGCCTGTAAAATTGGCCCGGAAATTGGCATTTGATTTCGTGAATTGATAAACCAGTCGAGCAATAGTTTATCAATATCGTCGTGTTCTGGTTTCCTTACTTTTTTTATTTTTAAAGAATTCACTTCGAATTGTTCTTTTATTTTATCTCGATTTTTCCACATCGTTGATAAAGTAGAATGTGATAAATTGAATTCTTTAATTAAATCTGAATTTGATTCTCCAATTTCTAAACGCATTACCATGTTGGCTTTTTCTTCAATGGAATAAGATTTGCGTTTTGACATTTTAATTATGGAGTTCAATACCAGTTATAAAGTCACAGATAATTTCTTAATTTTTCTAAAACTAATTAAACCACAAAGATAATTTATTAACATTAAACCGCACCTCTGTTCTCGAATAAATGCACTTATTAACTGAAAATGTACAACAAAATCACAAACAATAAAAATAAAATGTGAGTCCCCGAAAATAGTAAGGAAAAAACGAATGTTTGGTCGCTATAACCAATTTTTTTTCAAAAGAATAGAAAAAATTGGACGTTATATCCGAAATCGTCGTTATAGCCGGGTCGTTATAAACGAAATTTTTTATATTAAAATAATGTTTTGATGCTTGGGACCACAATTTTGCGTCGTTATAACCGGAATGTCGTTATATCCGTAGTCGCTATAAACGAAATCTACTGTATATATAATTAATTAAATATCAAATAAAATAAAATAATGAAGATCAAAATAAAAGTCAATTTAAAATATCACATAGAAAATCCAACAACAGAATTTGGATAAAATGAACACATTTTAACCGAATTCTATTGTTGGATTTTCTAGATATTGCACATTCGGATACAGGTTTTGTTGCCGCAACTGTACAACAAATTGAATAATTTGTGACAGTGCGTAGTCTTGGACTTGCTCTTCCAACGGTTCGAGTAAGTCAACAACTGTTTTCAAAAAATTGCTATTTATTGCCGATCGGGCACTGGTTGATGCTACTGGTTGCGGTGGGGCTATGTTGTTTTGTGTTTTTATTGATTCAGCAGCTGCCTTGATAGCATCGCATGCTTCTTCAAATGCCACATCCTTATGTTGGCGTTTGGGTGGTCGTCCAAGCATAAACCGGTCGGTTTCGATTTCCACCCCTGGGCTATCCGTGCTGGTATCTTCTCCCATGTCATCAAACACGTTTTTTCGTGTCCTGCAATTATGTATTAGAAATAAATAATTATATTAAATAAAAAAAAAATTTGTTACATTAAATAATATATAATATTACCTCCTTGGCTGTATGAATTCCTTAAGAAAATTCATATTTTCGAAATATGGCCATTCTTCTAAGATAAAAGCACCGCTACCCGATGGAAGGTTGTATTTTTTTAATTCTTTGGAATATCTCTCCCGCAACACGGTCCATTTTTTTGGCATTCTTCAACTGTAAAATAAATGTTTAATTTTAATTTAATACATTAAAACATATTAAATATTTTTACCTGGTTTGCCGGTCACCTCAGCCACCTTGTCCTATGCTTTCGATTTTTCATTCAAATTTTTAAAATTAGGATATTTTTTATCGAAAATACAATTGTGGCATCGCACGCTTTCAATTACTCTTGTAGAAAAATCATCCATCTATTGAAAAAAAGAATAAATTTGGAGTTTATTAGCTTTTATTGTGATTTTAATACTTAATATGTATATATATATATATATATATATATATATATATATATATATATATATATATATATATATATATAATATATATATATATATATATATATATATATATATATATATATATATATATATATATATATATATATATATATATATATATATATATATATATATATATATATATATATATATATATATATAAATATATATATATATATATATATATATATATATATATATATATATATATATATATATATATATATATATATATATATATAAAGGGTTATCCAATTCAAGCTTGATAAAGTAAACTTAAAAAAATACACAAAATATTCGGAATGTATTGTAATTTTTATTTCATTTTACAGATTGATCCTTGCCATTTTTAGTTAAACAAGATATTTTTCAAATGTCCTCCACGGGACTTCTTACAGGCCTTGATTCTTTTGAGGTATTTTTCAATGACTCAATGACATGGCACATTTCGGGCGGTATCTCGGCCATTACCTTACGAATATTAGTTTTCAATTCGTCAAGAGTTTGAGGATTGTTTGCGTAAACACGATCTTTAGCGTAGCCCCACAAAAAGAAATCCAAAGGCGTTAAATCACAGGATCTTGGAGGCCAATTGACATCAGCCAATCGCGAAATCAAACGTCCAGGAAATTTCTCTTGCAAAAGATCTCGATTTGCTCGTGTTACGTGACTGGTTGCTCCATCCTGCTGGAACCACATATCGTCAAGATCATAATCTTCGATTTTCGTAAAAAATAATCGGTTAACATGCAGCCATAGCGCTCAGAATTGACGGTAACGGTTCGTCCATGGTTGTTCTCAAAAAAATACGGCCCAATCACACCATCAGACCACAATGCGCACCAAACAGTGACTTTTTCCGGGTGTAATGGCTTCTCTACAATCAATTGTGGATTTTCTGAGCCCCAAATTCTACAGTTTTGCTTATTAACGTATCCACCAAGCGAAAAATGAGCTTCATCACTGAAGAAAATTTTGTTCGAAAAATCAGCATCAGCAGATTTAATAATTTTAACGCGTTGGTCGATTGTTAAATGCTCCATATTCTTAAATGGCAGAATGTCAACTAAATAAATGACAGCGTACTTGACGTTTATCTTTGACAGATGTCGGTATACAGATTTCTACTTTATCAACCTCGAATTGGATAACCCTGTATATATATACATATATATATATATATATATATATATATATATATATATATATATATATGTATATATATATATATATATATATATATATATATATGTATGTATATATATATATATATATATATGTATATATATATATATATATATATATACATATATATATATATATATATATATATATATATATATATATGTAGGATTATTATTAAATTTAAACAAGTGAAACGCTCGACTCAACTATTTAATATTAACATTTATTGGCAAAACATTTTAAGTATTAATTAATATTACACGAAGATCATCTGCGCACAACTGACTGTATTAATTCATTTCCTCGACGACCACCATTTCTTCTTGTTTTTATGTACATTCCATGTTTGGTGTGCTTTTTCGTTGTGTGTGTACTTGAACGTTACATTATATTCTTTAATACAGTTTGCCATGCATAATTGCGTTCACAACTAGCTACATTCATCTGCTTCCTCATTCCCACTCGGCCGTCCTGCGTTCTCGTCTGGCTCGGGCGAGCTAGAGAGTACAACTTCATCTGAAGAATCGTTATCACTTTCATCAGATATTCCTTGGAACCACCTTTTCATAAATTCCGCCGATGTTGTAGTATTGATGGGACCTTCGGATACTCCAACTTTTTTGACCTCATAACGGTCATGAGGATTGACTTTTGTCACCTCATATGGACCTAAATACCTGTTTTGTAGCTTCAAGCCTGAACCAAATTGTGTTCGTTTTATTACAACCCATTCACCTTTGTTATAGGTCGGGCCCTTGCGCCGTCGTTTATTATAAGTTCGAAGATTTTCACTTTGGATTTTATCGATTGATTTTCGAGCACGTTCTCGTAACTCACACCTATCGTCAATGAACTCGTTTATAGCTTCTTCATCAAGTATTTCCCGTATTTTAATACTATCCGTTGTTTTCATTTTCACACCAAATAAAACTTCGAAAGGAGTCATTCGAATAGATCTTTGCCATGTGTTGTTAATAAATGATTGTACTGATCCGACGTGCTTCCACCAATCATCAGGTTTATCTCTCGACAATTTCGTTAATACAGCAATTATAGTTTTATTCAATATCTCGACCTGCCCGTTTCCGGTTGGTACACCGGTTGTTATTGTATGATGGTTTATAAACTCCTTCTTGCAATATTCGATAAATTCACCAGATGTAAAAGCAGTACCTTTATCAGTCACAATGTACTCAGGATTTCCAAATACTTTCTTTTGTATAATTAACTTTTTTATAACTTCCGCAGAGGTGGTAGTCTTTATTGGATACAACCAAACGAACTTGCTAAATCCATCAATTATGCTTAGTATATATCGATATACCTTCTTAGTAGCCACCAAGTTTCCTAAATGGTTCATGTGATAACATACTAACGGACGATCCCCTTTTGCAATAGGATGAAGGAAACCATCTTGTTTACCTTGCTTACGATTAGCTAAAATACAAGTTATACAATTATCAATAAAACGTTTTACCTTTTTATCTGATTCACGTAAATATAATTCTCGAGCAATCAACTCTGCGGTTCTCTTTGTACCAAAATGGCCATGCTCATGACAGGATCGGATAACTTCGTACTCCATTGCTTTTGGGACAACCAGGAGTCTTTCTCCTTTGATTATTTTAAATAGGACTCCATTATTGGTCACATAATTTTCGTAATCAGCTTGCTTACTCAAAACTTCGAGTATAGTTTTAGTATAAGCATCGGATTTCTGAGCAGCTTTAATACGGTTAGTCACATCACTCGTTACTGCCATTACAACAGGAGCTCGGCTAAGTGCATCCACATGTCTCATCTTAAATGCTGGTCTATGTTCAAGCCTATAGTCGAATTCTTGCAGTTGCAAAGCCCAGCCTGCAATCCTTGACGTTAGCTCTCTTCGCTCCATTGTTCCTTTGAAAGCTGCACAATCAGTCACAATAACAAAGGAAAGCCCAAGTAAGTAATGTCTCATTTTTTTCAGTGCCGTAACAATCGCTAATACTTCGAGCTCATACCTAGGATATTTCTCTTCGCGAAGTTTTGTTTTTCTGCTATAGTACATGACAGGGTGAAATTGCTCGTCTTCACTATCTCTTTGCATAAGAATTGCCTCTAGTCCTATTTTCGAGGCATCCGTGTGTAGTTCGGTTTCTGCATTCATTGAATATATCCCTAGTATGGGATGACTTATAAGAGCCTCTTTCAAGTTTCTGAAAGCTTCATATTCCTCTTTTCCAAATTTAAACTCGTTCCCCTTTCGTAGTAAATTCGTCAAGGGACGAGCAATTATAGCGTATGATTCAACAAATCGTCGAAAATAACTTGTCAATCCAATGAATTGTTGAATTTGTTTTACTGTGCGAGGCTCAGGAAATTTAGAAATCGCCATTTTCTTTCTCACTGACGGTTGGATTGTACCATTCTCAACTTGATATCCGAGGTATTCAACGGATGGTGAAAGAAATTCGCATTTGGTCCACTTTATTTGTAATCCATTTTCTTCTGCAATACATAATATTTTCATCAATTTATCCAAACCTTCTTCCTCCGTCAAACTTGGAATAATCAGGTCATCCATATAACATAATGAGTGGAAAATATTATTTATAAAGCGCTGGAATACCGCTGGTGAGTTACATAGCCCAAATGGTACAAACAGGAACTCGTAGTGACCAAACGGTGTTATAAAAGCTGTATATTTTCTTGAATCCTCAGCGACACGTACGTGGAAAAATCCGTTTCGTAAGTCCAAAGTAGTGAAGTATTTCGCGTCTTTTAACTGGTCGATCTGGTCGTCAATAAGCGGTAATGGATATCGGTCCTTTACAATAACCTTATTCAATTTTCGGTAATCCACGCATAACCGTTTTGAAACATCTCTTTTATTTGCTAGGACTACAGGACTGGCATAGTCCGATACACTTGGCCTTATAATACATTCGTCAAGCCATTCATCTATCTGCTTACGCACCAAATCTAACTCAAGAGGGGACAACCGCCGAGGCTTCTGATAAATTGGCGTATTATCAGATAATACAATTCTCATTTCCACATCGTTATCTGGAGCTCTGATTCGTGGTTTATAATGCGCAATTCGTTTGCGAATTTCATCCGAGATGAGTCGATTTTTTATGTGAGACGTATTTATTGGTAACTCATCTTCCTTAGCGTCACACATAAGGCAATTATCCGGGAACGCCTTCTTCATTATCACCGCTTCTGGTGTAATTAATGTTATCGTTTGGTCGATGAGTTCCTTTCCCAAAATAATCGCATGTGTCATCATGGTATCAGGCACTACGTGAAACGCTGTGTCATAAATTTCACCATCAATGTTGACTTTCGCACAAAATCTGCCTAGCGTAATATTTCGACTTGACCCAACCCCTTCAAAAGTTTTTAGAACATTCTCAAGTTCTGGAGCACCCAAGGTTAAGTGCCTTTTTGCGGTAACTAAATTTAAATCACTGCCACAATCAACGAGACCAATTGCTTCATGACCATTCAGCAACAAAGATTTCATCGTATTTGATGACACCGTAGATTTGGATTGAGTCGCGTACACGGTACCTTTTGGCGAAAAATTTTGCCCAACTTTATTATCCATTTTCGATTTATGTCGAGTTCACGTATACGATCAAAAAATGATTCGCGAATCAAAGGAAAATTAAATCATTGAAAACATATACAAATTTCCCCGTCCGCGATGAAATAATTTTAACTTTGGGAAAATTTTGAACGGAAGCATCCAACATAATAAAAAAAAATTACAAATTATGAGTAATAATGCGAAATAGTTACGCTCAAAGATTGGCTTGATTCGCGAATCATTTTTTGATCGCATACGTGAACTGGACATTAGGACACTTGGGTGATATATGTCCAAATTCTCCACATTTAAAACATTTCGGGCCTTTTTCTTTATCTCCACAATCTTTTCTATTGTGGCCTTTCTCGCCGCACGAGTAGCACTGATCCTTCTTGAATTGCCTTTTATCACGTTTGATATTATGCTTTTCAACATCTTTACTCCCAATTTTTGACTTCATTTCCTCATATAATTCCGGTTTCCTTTTGAATTCGTCAATCGTAGTTGCACCGTATAATATAGATTTATTCATTTCAAAATCGGCAATACCATCAATGCAATATTGGATTATAGCATCATCTTCGAGACCGCCGTTAGTACCTATTGCCGCATAGAAATCAAATAAGAACGGTACGATTCTTTAGTATCCTTTTTCCTCTCCCTCATTTTCTTGTGAATAGTTGCACTACTTTCCATTTACTAAATTCCTTCTTTAAAAATGAAGTCAATTTGTCCCACGTACTTGTATCCACAGCAATTTTTAAACTTTCCTTCGCAGATTTCTCCAGCAACCTTTTACCATATATCGTCTTTTGTACATCGTTCCATCCTAAGCAAATGGCGGCTTCGTTCACATCAGCGATCCATTCTCAATCTTATATTCATCTTCGCCAGAAAATTTTGAAAGGGATTCTTCAACATCTCGTAAGTGAAAATTAGGTTGTCTCGTTTGTTGCTTGTATGTTTCGGATTTTTCACTTTCAACGTCACTATTATCATCGGCATGACTAGAGTTTTATCGCGTTTTTCGAAAATTTATTTTTAATTCCTGTTCTCGTTTCATCAGTTGTAATTCCCTCTCTTTCAGCTCCAGTTCTTTTTCCAGTAACCTTGCTTTCTCGGATATGCCATTATCAACTGTGCTGTGTCTATTATTGGTCGTAGGCTCACGATCAAAATGTCTAGCAAAGCTTTCTGCCATTTTCTGGTAAAATGAATCATTATCCATGCCACTGTCCATAGCAATACATATATAGTAGTACCATCATTCGAAAAAAATCTTTAGAGGGTGAAAATCCAGGTAGCGCGTTAATCGAAATTAAGTTATGCAATAATTATACTAGTTCGCCTAAATGTTTGCAAGATTAAATACACTTACAGTACACACGGCGTATTTTTGTATACCATTAACCAGTATAGTATTGCTTCACTCTAACTTATTATACTACATATTAACACAGAATATATTTATTTCAACTCGTATTGTTTTACAATTGCCAAGGTCATGTAGAAAATGTGTTTAATATTTTTTGTGATAAACAATAAAACAAATCATGAATACCTTACTTCAATTTTCTTATTATAAAAATTAGCATAAATAATTTTTTTTCTATGATAGAAATGCAAAAGAATATGAATTGTTCAATCAAATAAATCCATTATTGGAAAGGAGATATGAACGATAGGATATATACATATGTATATTAATATATTGAGTACATACTTAGCTGTGTATTATTATTGTTTATTTTAAATACATCTGTTCTCACAAATACAAACGAATAAAGATTAAAAATGAAAACGATGTAGAAATCTATATAGAACAACTAAATACAATTTTTTAAAAGGATGCCGTTGATTGCACTGTTACAGTATGGTAATTTATAATTGAAAATATGAACGAGTAATTTTCTTATATATGCATACATTAAGAACAATGTATTGTTATGGAAAGGCAGGTTTTCTATTTATCCAAATCTGTGTGAAAGTTCAGGGACATTGAACCCAATATTTGTTTCAAAATTAAAATAAAATTTATTAATTCGATTTTATCATAAAAAATATTACGTAAGAGAAGTACGTAAAAATAGGAAAATTGTCACTTGGACATACTACAATAGTATGTCGTTTTTCATTATTGTCTTTCAATCAACTATTTATTAAGGGATTGTTCCTCATTGGAATAGAAAAAACGAGGATGTCATTATAAAGATTATAATTTCAACCAAAGCATGTCTGACTTGATCTGTTTTGTCACAGAATCCAATGAGAGTCATGTGGTGTTTACAGTGTGCAAATCTAGAGCGTATAATTATAATCTAATTATGAGCATTTAAGGTTCGCTAACAAAACTTAAATTCATTTTTCTGTTAATCTAATCTGTTAATCTCTAATAAATTTTATTGTTTAAATTGGGGGCTGAATTAATCCATCTCAAATGAATTACATATCCCTTTTGTGTTTTACTAACACAATTGTGCGGGTAGGGCTAAAGTACCATGTATATGTAGTTTTGTATGTTTTTTGAACCAATTTACACATTTGTGAATTCCTTTTTAACTTATTTTCCGTCCGAAAAATCACTATATCTATACACACAGTTGTGTTGAGAAGATTTTTTATTGTTCTTAGTTGAAAAAGGGATATAAGGAAGTATATAAGATATTTTTTATAAATTCAATATACAAGTGAATAGCTTACGAGTTTAGGTTGCCGCTCACTATTTTGTAATTAAAACTATTTTTAAATAGTAGTTAAGCTAGAGATTGGTCAGCATTGTCTGAAAGAAAATGTTTCAGTTCTTTATGGCAGGATAAATAATGGCTTACTTTTAAGTTCCGTCTTTATTCGAACGCTAATTTTAAATTGTTTAGTTTGATGTACCATACAAATTATTTTTTTAAAATAAAAAATGCGTTGTGTATTTTATTTTGAATAAAAAAAATCAGTTTTTATTTTCCTTTAAATTGTAAAATTTTATTTTTATGTCTTAATTTAATTAATTAACCTTAATTTGTATTTAGTCTTACACCGTTTTAATACTTAATTACCTTTCCGAAACGAATATTTATTTGTGGAGACTTTAAACAGCTTTCACAATAAAACAATTTTTATTTTGCTTTAGAAGTTTGTTTGAAAATCAAACTTTAGAGAAAAAATTGTCTATTGTGAGAGCTCTGTTAAGGTGATGATATATGTACAGATTTTCCCTTTAAGGCATAAAAATTATGCGCGCTTGTTGGTTAAAAGTCAGCCATCTTGAATCGCTTTGAATCAATTCGGATGATTTTGCATACTCATGAACGATGGCAACTAATAAGACAATAAGGCCTGTTTCAGCTGAACTAAGACAAGCGAACTAACCTATGTTCATCGTTCTTGGTTGTATATAAAAAACTTTTATAAGCCCCGTTTCCCACTTGAGCTAAGTATTTTGACTGATATGAGCTATGTTCTCATTTAACAGCTTCACGTTTTGGTTTTTTTCCAAAGTCAAATAAGAGAAATATTGTAGATAAATCTCAGAGTCTACCCAATCTGTAAAGCAATGTTTTTAAATTTTTATTTTCACCTTGGAGATACGAGGGTATAATCAAAAAGTCTTGCAATATCATATGAAAAAAAAGAGTGAGTGATACAACAATATATTTTTCAAAACCATTTTTTGTCGCGATGAAACTTTAAGAAGAACATTTCGATGTAAATTTTACAGTTCGTTTGTTTTTGTCAATTTAGTAACACGTGTTTTGAATTTTTCTTAAAATGAAATGAAATTGAATATCGCGCCCTTATTAAATTTTTCTATAAAGATGGACGAAATGCAATTTATATATCAAAAGTTTACGGCGAATCTGCACCATCATATGCCACAGTAACAAGGTGGGTAAAATTATTCAAAAGTGGTCGGGAGTCATTTGAAGACGACTACCGCTTTGATCGGCCAGCAGATGCTATTAGCCATGAAAACGTAATTTTTGGCCCAAATCTATTGTATTGGAGGACCGGCGTATTTCTGCTCCGCGGTTAGCGTGGAGACTTTCTCTTTCTTACGGTATCACATATACTATATTACATGACCACCTTCACATGTCGAAAGTAAGTGCGCGATGGTTCCCCGTTTGTTGAATGCAGAACAAAAAAAAAAATGCGTGTTCAAACTTCAAAGGCGATTTTAGATATGTACAAAGAAGATCCAGAAAATTTCTTGGATAACATAATAACAGGCGATGAAACATAGCTTTATCATTGGGATCCGGAATCCAAACAAGAATCGATGCAATGGATTAAACGTAGTGAACCACCCACCACCATAGAAATTCAAAACTCAACCGTCTGCTGGTAAGGTTGTGGCAACAGTTTTTTGGGATGCTGAAGGAATTTTGATAATCGATTATATTGCACCGAAAACCACAATCACAGGCATATATTACGCAGAAGTTTTGCGAAAATTGAAAAAAGCGATCCGGGAAAAACGGCCAAGGAAAGTTATTAAAAAATCTTGCTTCTTCACGACAATGCACCAGTGCACAAGGCTAATATTGCTCAAGCTGCATTAAAGGGCTGCGGCTTCGTGGAAATTCCGCATCCACCGTACAGTCCAGACTTGGCACCCAGTGACTACTTTCTGTTTCCCAATTTAAAAAAAAAACACTAAGGGGCCCGAAATTTTCAAGTGACTATGAAGCACAGTCTGTTGTAAATGAATATTTTATGGAGCAAAAGAAATCTTTTTTTTAGAGGGTTTAGGCAAGTTAATTGATCGATGTGACAAATGTATAAACCTTAAAGGAGATTATATCGAAACATAAAAATATTGCTGTCTCACTCACTCTTTTTTTTCATATAAAATTGCAAGACTTTTTGATTTGCCCTCGTAATTAATCAGCTCACAATCAGCTATGTTTCTATCCCACAGCTTTAAATAAAAAAATTGAATAAATCGGGACGTACGAGTGTGTTGAGTTAAGCTTCGCTAATTCGGTTTCACTTATTTAGGCTTTGCAAAGTAAATCGAAAGCTGTGATCTCAAAACATGCTCACTTTGCTAAAAGAACATAGCTTAAGTGTGCAAGGGGCCTTATCGAGAAACGCAGCTATTAGCATAGTTTGGCATCCACAGCTCATTCCACTGCACATTTGAGTTAATTACATCGCTCTCACATACATTTCAATTTAAGTAAAATGCTATATGTTTGCCAAAATATTATTAGAATCACATAAGTAGTCACATAGGCGAATATGTACACAATAATAGCAATGTATGTGGGAACGATATAGCTGACTTTTGCAATCCAAAGACAACGCGAGCTAAGTTAGTTTCATCGCTCAAAACAGAAAAACATAGCTCGCATAGCTTAGCTCAAGCGTGAATCGTTTCATTAAAACTCTTTATTTTCAACCAAGAGCGATGAACTTAGCTGACATCGCTTAGCTTAGCTTAGCTCAAATGTGCAACGGGCCTAATGGAACGATGCACATTTGAGCTAAACTATGCGAGCTATATTTTTCTGTTTTGAGCGATACAAACTAACTTAGCTCGGGTTGTCTTTGGATTGCAAAAGTCAGCTATATTGCTCACACATACATTGCTATTATTATGTGTACTTATAAAATATTGAAATTTGGATGACATTTGAGTATTGTTGTGTTTGGTATTGTGGATCAAATTCAAAAAAGTGGTTGAATTCTTAAATAATATAATAAAATTAGTTAATTAATTTTTGACAGCATAGGATTTTACTTGTATTGAAATGTATGCGTGAGAGATATAATTAGCTCAAATGTGCAGCGGAATGAGCTGTGCGAGCTAAACTATGGTAATAGAAACTACGTTTCTTGCTTAGCTTAGCTGAAATGTGCAACGGCATTAGAATGAAATAAGTAGCCGTTTTGAACAGAACCAAAGAGCTAAATAAAAAATAAGGTTAATTAAATGGGAGCATTATTTTCATAAAAGCTCCCATTTAATTACCCTTAATTAGGTTAATTAAATGGGATTTCAGTTGGGCTCTTGAAAGTTCTTGTTGCTACAATAGCTTAAATTGTTGTAATTTATTTTATCTTAAAAAACAAATTAATCTCTCATAAGATAAAACAATAATATTTTTATCTAAATTGTATTTTAAATAGGAAAGCAATCGCCAATGGTAGTTTTTAACTTGCTTATTAGAGTTTTAATCTTTTTACAATTTTCATAATACCCCTTCTAAGACCCTTCTAAGTCACATAAAAATAAAATTAAATTTAACCCATACAAAAATTTTAAAACATGTACTAGTTTTTTTATACTGAATAATACAATTTTTTATCCTTATCTAAATAAATTAAAACCTTTCTTTAATAAATGCTTGTAACATGAAGGTGATTTAAAATCAAATTCCAAATACATTTTTTGTTCAACTTGGGTCCAAGATAATTTTAATTTATGAAATATTTGTGCAAGTACAAAATGTGTTTACTTGTGGTCGATCGTCAAGTGTATTATCAATTAATATTTTATTGTATTTTCTTCTGTTTGCATTTTACTTTTCTGAGGGGTATTTAATATAAACCTGAGAATTTTGTTTAAAGGTTGAACGGGTTCTTTATTTTCGTCTTCAATTTGATGTTGCGGACTAGGAAATTGAGATGGTGAGATGGGACATTCATGAGGAATTTGTGGAACTTGATAATTCTTTTAATAAGTTCTTGGAGGCCCTTTTTCATATTTCAATGTTATAGGTGGAAAATCAGGTGTTTTCAATATTCTTGTTGTTTGACTCTCAGTGTTGTGTGTCTGGTTGGAAATCGTACGCGAAACTTTTGGAATCAATTTTTTTTTATTTAAAAAAAATTCGAATTTTAATAAACGCTTGCATCGTGCATCTATGTCATTGACCTTACACTTACAAACAAGATTATTAATTGGCTGGGGAAAGACAGTTTTTTAATATTTTTATTCTAAAACTACTTATTTTGAAATCATTAAAATTAAAGTTCTTCATAATAGTTATGTGTTTGGAAGTAACTTTATTCTTGTCGAACACACGACGATGGTCATGCAGCACCGTAAAAAATGTTCTGGTGGATTTACAGTCATTTTTATTTAAGCAGTTTTTGTAAGCACACACCATTTTATCACGCAAATTCACAAAAGTTTTAATACACAAATTTTCAAAATGAACTTTTTATAACGTTTAAAAATAAGAAAACACAAAGCTACATGCGTTACGATTAGACGACAAGCAATAAAATTTTAAACGAACAAATTTACGAAATTAACTTGCAAACAATTTTTAAATCTTTGTAGTGTGTAGATGTAACGATTTCCTTTTACATATATTGAATTGCTGAGTGTGTGCGTGTAAATAAGTATGTATATCATCGGTGGTCTATCTATATAGTTATCGAAACGAAAACCAAATAATGTGTATGTGTTGTACCTACAAAATCATTTAAAATAATCTTTAATTGGATTTAAATGTAGATCGTTTTTATGGACAATCTTCAATTATTTTAGCTTTTATAATTTTCAACGAATATTTTAACGTTCAAAATTATTTGTCTATAATTTAGAAAACATTGTTGCAATTCAAAACAAAACCAACTTAGTTGCGATCGGTATTTTCTCTCCATAATCTTTGTTACATTTTCTATTTACTTTGAGCGTAAAAACTGTTTTGACTTATAATGAGAGCGTCATTATATGAGTAATACAATGCGATTCATTACTATTTAAGATAAGAAAAAAATTTATTTCCCATTTCTGTTTGTTTTCATATAAAATTATTATTTTTATTACTATTTTTATTTGTTAATTATGTATTTGTTAATTATTATTATATATGTTATTTTATTTGTCAATTTGATATGAAAAGAAACAGAAATGGGAACTAAATTTTTTTCGTATCATAAATAGTAATGAATCGCATTGTAAGTATATGTATAGATTTTTTTTTGTTTTCTGCATGTTGCATTATAAATTAATCTAGCTACATTTAGGAGAAGGTTATGCTATTTAGGCGGATAGGTAATTGCAGAAATTCTTTAAAAAGTTTTAAAACGATACCAGTAGTGGTATCTAACATTTCACATCACGAACCTACCATTACATTACTATATAATGATTATACAATGCCCTG